>JAHWFO010004193.1:3412107-3543573 GCA_023313115.1 Rhysida immarginata
AACTCCTGATGTCCCTCTGTTATACTGTAAGGCCACCACCTGTTTAATCAATAGGAACAGTATTATGATCCACCCTTCTTCCGATATAACCTTATTTTAGAAATTATAATTATCGAGCCATCCTCTTATTATCAGATTTCAGCAGTAAAATATAATGGAATTCTCTATCCAAATGGAAGATTCAATGGAATTTAGTTTGTTTGTTTTTTTTATAATTTTCCTAGAATTTTTGACATCTGCTGCAAATATTTGACCGAAGGTTTTTGATAAGTATAGCACAACGTTCAGCGCAAGTTATCAAAAAATTATAAAGTCAGAGTAAAATCAGTTTATGCCATTAGAAATATTTACAAAAAAAAATAAAATTAGAATTAAAATTTCTAAAATTGAAAAAAAAAAGAACAATAAATTACGTAATTTTCTAAAATAGTACTTTTAAATGGCTAATCAGAGATCCTATTCTCCCTACCTTGAACGATAACGCAGTAATGGACTTGATCCCTTCCGTGTTCGTTAACGACAGTGCACGTGTAGTTGCCCGTGTCGTCTCTCTGGATCCGCGTGATTTGCAGTGACCCGTCCAATCGGATGTTGACTCTGTCGTTTTCCTTCACAGAAGAACCACTAAAAAAGTTAGAAACGAAACCAATAAGAGAAGTAAAAACGGCCGTTATTGTGCTTTCGCCTCAGTGCGTACATTAACGAATTGGGGGGAGATATAAAAATAAAGATCAGCACGAGCTTAACGGGAAGCCAGAGCGCCTTTACAAATAAAGAAAGATAATTGACAATCGATTGCAAGAGCCTCTCTGGCTAACAAGCTCAGTAATAATTGCGCTAGTTAAAATTGTTATTAAAATCTTAGAGGTGGAAGTATAAACAGAGGCAATACATGTTTATATTGTTTTTAAAATAATAAATGAGCAAATGATTTTATTTAAATATTCGCAAAAACTGTAATATTACTAGTTTCTTATCTTCATTATATACTAACAAGTATACATTAAATAAAATCCCTAAAATAAGCTTAAAAGCTAAAACAAACAAAAATAAACCAAAAAATTTAAAAGACAGCAAATTTCTATATGTATCATGCAGACCCAGGCTTTTCCTGCACTGAGGGTATCTGGACCAATATTATGAATTGTGTAGGGGATGCTGTAAGAATAACACGTGAAACGTAAGAATTAGTGCGTCAAGATACGAAAAGCAGAAAAAAATAGGGAATCTAAAAACGAATTAGAAGTTAGCAAGGTGGTTGATAGGTTAGTACGAGGGGCATTCAAATTTGACCTGGACTTTATTTTTTATAAAAAAGAAAACAACATGTACAAAAAAAACCCCAGTTATTCTCAAAGAACTATCCTCACTTCTCTACACATTTTTTTCCAGCATTCTGGGAGCATCTGGATACCGGTTCTGTAGAAATCTTCAGGCTGATTTGAAACCACGTTAGGACAGTCTTTTTCACTTCCTCATTGGAACCGCACCTCTGTCCTCCCGAGAACTCTTTCAATGGTCCCCGCAAGGGGAGAGAACCGCGGGCTGTATGGAGTAAAATGCCCCATTTGAGTTCCGTTAGATGTATGTCCATACACAATTTGGATGTGTGTGGTCTGCTATTGTCTTACAGAAAACAAACACCACTGGTAAGGAGTCCTGGTCGCGTTTTCCTTAGTGCCGGCTTCAGAGATGTCCTTAAAATGTCACAGTGGTATGGTGCATTTATGGTTAGATGTTCTTCCAGAAAATCGGCATGAATTTCATTCGACGGTGTCATCTTGAATTTCTTGGCTCGTGGTGAGTCGGTGTGTCGCCACTCCATGCTCGCACGGTTGCTTTCAGGGGTTTGGTGATGAATCCATGTCTCGTCGGTGTCATATCGTTGCAGCAGCATGGAACAGATTTCCACCCGGGTGGTTTTGGAATCCTCGGAGAGTTGCTTAGGGGACCCATCTGGCATAGATCTTGTTGAATTTCAGCTTATCGTGGATGGTGGTCTCCACACTGTCAGTGCTGATGTTCAGTATTGAAGCCAATCCGCTTTTTGTCCCTTATCAGCACATTTGTTCATGCGATGATGCCATCATTGACAGCAGCTGCTGGCCTTGCCTTATGAGGTTCATTGCCGGTGGATTCTCGCCCTGCTTTAAACTTTTGTCACCAAGTAAAGACGGATGATCGAGAAAAACATGACTCGGTGAACTGTCTTTGAAGTCTCTGATGAATTTGAAGCCTTCATAGTTTCATTATTTCACTTTGGTCGATACACAGCTGTCCGCCATTTTGTTTAAACAAACAATCGGTTGTCATGGAAACCGGATGAGTGGTGCTACATTTGCAAGACAGTCAATAGTTGCCATCCCAAAAATGAAAGTTAAGATTTTTACAACAATGAAGTTTACAAAAAATAAAATCCAGGTAAAATTTGAACTCCTCTGGCCAGTATGATGGCCAGTTTTCTGTAGTTTGCTCGTTTCTAGTTAAATCCGATAGATGGTTCTTTTAGCTGCAGCAGTCTGTACACAGTCGTCCCAAAAGTCCTCTCTCTAGTGTTGAAAAACAGGAAAATTTGTAATTTTAAACACACAATTTTAGCTTAAATTCACATAAAAGCAACAACTCACTAAGGCCCGCCGCAAATAAAAATTAGGAGCGACCTGGTCGCTAGCAGTGGGCAAAACCAAGTTGGTTTATGAAAATTTCGATAACTTTCTCTGCCCGGATGGTATACGTATAAACATTCATCTGCTAAAAGCGTCTCAGAAAGGAATGGGGCGTGAGAGAAAACCGCATTGAGGTAATCGTGCTTCACAAGTGCAACAAGTCAGCAAAGGAAATTTTCACTCTTCTTTAATCTCTGAAATTGACGCAGAAGTTTGCCTTGTCATGCACACTATCAAAAGATACAATCGGATCTCGAGTGTGGATGACAAGGCGGGAACTTCAAAAACTCCTGAAGCCCCGAGAAAACGGTGCGAGAGAGAATTCGACGAAATGCCCTCCGCAATCAGAAAACGGGAGATGAAGATACCAAAAAGAACGATGTCTGATAACGGGCTTGAGACACATTGAAGATAGACCGGTCAACGCCTTACAGCTGCTTTACGTCACATCAAGGCAACAAGATGCAAACGCCTGGTTTATTGGCACGCAGACGAGGGGATACCGTTGAATCCTACGAGGGTAAATCAAAAAGTGAGTTACACTCAGGACCATCTGTAAGCGCCGACATCATTCGCCGTTTTTAAGGATGTTGCCTGTATGTCTATAATTACAACGTGGCATGATCCCACGAGTTCACGCGTATACTGCGTACGCAAGAGTATTGTTGTCTTGGCGCAGCAACTGGTTGTACAGTCCAAGTTGGAGATTCGCGGAACAATCCGTTATTTGTGGATGAAAGGCTTAAATTGCACTGAAATCCATAAGGAAATTTGCAGTGTCTACGGGGATAATGTGATTACTCGCCCTGCAATTGTGAAATGGTGCCAGCTGTTCGAAAATGGACGCTCAGATTTGACGGACGAATGCCGCGCTGGAAGACCATCCACGTCCAGCACTCCCGAGCGCATTGCCCGCGTTAATGAGATGATTCTGGACAATCGACGAATCAAAATTAAACAGATCGCCAAAACGCCCAGCGTTCCTAATGGGAGTGTGTACTTGATTATTCACGAGAAACGCTGGAGCGGATTTTTACCGCAGCAACATCGAAAAGTTAATTTCACGTTCAGACAAGTGTTTACAATTGTTGGGTGATTATGTAGAAAAGTGAAATAAATTGTGCACGTTTTCTGAGAATGTGTGTATGGGATCTTAACTTACACCTGTTTATACTGTTTTAGAGTATAACTAACTTTTTGATTCACCCTCGTATATATGGACGAGAAAATATTTACCATTGAACAACGTTTAATAGGCAAAATGACCTTGTGTACGCTCGGAGCTCTCGAGTAACCTTTGAGAAGATTCCAAAAGTGCAGAAAGGCCATCACTCGGTGTGACGGGGTGATAAATTGTATTTCTGTGAACAAGGTATCTAAAACGTGCAATTACCAAACGGGAGTTTTATAACCATTTGTTAAGCCCTTTAACAATGCCTTATTTTCTGGAAAGCAGTGGGTCTTTCAGCATGATTTAGCACCCACCCACAAGGCCAAAACAACACAGCGTTGACTTCAAGAAAATTTACTGATTACATCGCTGCAGAAGATTGGCCCTCGGGAAACTCCAATCTTAACCTCATAATAGCCTTTGAAACATTTAGGAGGAGAATGCTTGATGAAAGCCTCATGACAATATCGAGAGTTTGAAGACAGTTAAGAAAGTTCTTGTTACTGCAGCAGCTTCCATGTTCTTAGAAGTAGTGCGTGCTGCCATCGATGAGTGACCGATGTGTACGCGCTAAAGGGGCCAGTTTGAATAGTTTCTGAGATGTTTATATTCTACAGGAATGTGACAATAAAGAACATATTAATTACTCTTCTCTTTTGTTGCAATGGACTCCTCGGATAGATTAGTTGGTCCTTGGGACAGAAGTTTTGGCAAGATTATGTATTAATAGGCATGCCATTTTCTGCAGAAGTTGTTGTTCGAATACGCACATTATTATTTCTTGTGGTAATTTCCTTTCTTTTTCAGGTCCATTACCGTGCCATTTTAATCTTTTTATGTGTTTCATTTCCAGTTTTTCATGATTATTCTAATAGAGATGTTGTAATATTCATTAGATAATGAAGCAGTCCTTAGATTAGGACTTTGTAAAATCTCGGCTCTGTTTGTTTAATGGCCAAGTTGGCTACATTAGCTACACATAATCATACCACTCAGATAATTCCTTGATAATATACTCTCCTCCCCCCGGAACCTCATGACATTATATGACCGTCAAGGAAGAAAATAAATTCGGCCCGAATCATTAAACAGTCCGATTTATTATTAGAGAAACAGTTATTTTTTCCTGCTACTAGTTCTGCTAAGAAAACTCAAAAGAACCCCATTTCAGGTAAACCAGAGCAGACAGAAAAGAGTACTTCTTAAAATATCAAAGGTAAAAGATGAAATGAAGGACATGTGAGCGTGTGCTTTGCGCAATCTATATCCAAGAGCAATGTGCCTGCCTTACAAAAAAAGATAAAGAGGATTTTGCGTTTCCAACTTGTTCCTCTTAAGTTTATTTCGTAAAAGTTTTTTTATTCTTAGCCAATGTTTCATATAAATCTTGTGTTTCAGGTTTAATAAGTTTTTGGAATTTGAAATTTCGGTATTGGGTAATTGAAGTTAAGAAATAACATAATTAACATAAACTCTCCTAGGCCTATTTTCCAGTTATAATTAACATAATTAAAATTTGTCAGAATAAAAAAAAAGCTTTATCATGTTTAAATTTAAAAAAATTCGGAGGAAGAAATTGGCTGGCCATATTCACATCACATGTTATTAATATGGCCAACAGATAAATCTTTGGCAATTTGGTAATTTTTTATGGTTTCCTCTAAGCTCCAACTTGGATTATTTTATTCTTTATTGATAACTTTGCGCAAAGTAACTTATACCAATGAAAATCAAAAAAGTTTAACGTGGCCATATTCCCATCGTGAAAAAAAGGAAAGTAAAACTGGTAAAAAAAAAATAAAAAAGATCAAATCCTGCAGAACGATTTTAAAAGGTCAAATTAAATATTATGATAGTTTGGGGGATCATTAGAAAGCTAATAGGGGGGGGGGGGGTGAAAAGCGAGAATTTCAGAATGTTTCAAATGGAACTTAAATTCCAAATTCCTTATGGTTCTGTTACTAAAAATACAGGGCAGAAATGAATGAGAAATAATTTTGAATACATAGAAAAGCGATGAATTGTGGTAACAAATAGCATTGAAATTGCTGAAATATTGAAATACGGCGGAAGATGACTTTAGAAGTGATTATGGAAAAACGAATAGTGAAACAAGCAAGAATGTAAAAATATTAGAGTATAAGCAACACCACCTCCACTCAAAGCCTTAGCGCGATAATTTCTTACATTGTTACATCAACATACGGAGTCATGTTTAATCGTATTTCTACCAATAACTTAAAACTCCGCATGATTAGGTTTTGTATGAAATTTTCGCGCTCAGATTTTGAGTAGAGTTGCTGTTGGTATAAGTGTCATTAAAAGCGAAAGTAAAATTTGTCTGGAAGATATGATGAAGATTTTTGAGACATACAGAGGTTTCACGATTTCTGTTCTGAGGTTTCACGAATTTTATTGATCTAAAATGAAAATGAGAGGTTTTTAGACCTAACTTTATCAATTGAAAATATTTTTGCTGAAATTTTAAAATAATTCTTGAAATTGGATATTTATATTTGGATTGTTACATTTAGGTTACGGGGTTGGCGGGCTGTTGTCCTTCATGGTAGATTCCTTTACAATTTCATATTTCTTTTTTGTTGATCAGTTAATTTTTATGTTGGGTTAATAAATAATTTTCATGTTTAAATTAGGAGGATTTCTATATATTTATAAATGCTAATTTATTGACTGAATAAAAGGAAACATGTATTATTTTAAAAACATATGAACAAATATTTTTGAAATTACATATACTGTTAAAACTACACGTCTGTAAGTTAAACAATATCAACAGCAACAAAATTCAGATGAAATTCTAAATATGTAAAACTGAAAATTTAATTTCATGACAATATGGTATGCATTGCCATACTTTTGCTCTCATTATTTCCTCTACATTTTTTCTGTTCTTTAAAAGCAAGTTTCTTTTTTTTAAAAAAAAAAAAAACGAAACAAATATTTTCAAACGAAAAATAACAGATCGCCTAATGAATTTGATTTTTATGTTATGACATCGAGGAAATGGAACGTTTGCAATTTTGTCAGTATTTTTTAGTGTTTCCATAATATGCTTCTTGCATTGAACATTAGGCTCGAGAAGAAACCGCTGTAATTGCCAAAGCACTGTTTCAATTTCCAAACAGAGTGAAAAAGTGATATAATTTTATACAGTATACTGAGTCTGGTTTAAATTCCCTCAACGAAACTAATTCACAAAATTTTTATAAAATCAACAATAATATCCTTCTCTGTCATATACAAGGTGTTTTTGAATTGAGTACAGATTTTTTGAGAGATGATAGAAGAGGTCCTTAGAAGTATTTTTTGTCATATGAACATGGGGTCGCCGCAGCTCCGTTTACTTACAATACTGCATTGAACAATCAAATGACACCGGGACGTGAGAGGGAATGTTCAATAGCTACAATAGTCACCTGTGGTCTCATGTCAACCCATGTGCAACACATGTTTAACAGTTTTCAGCATCGTTTTTCGTTGAATATTTGGGCTGGCATGATTCACAATGTCCTGATTGGGCCATATCTCCTATCATGCCGTCTTAACGGGCAAACATACCTTGGTTTCCTGAAGGAGGAGCTCCCTGGTCTTCTTGAAGATGTTCCACTAATGACCAGACATTTGATGTGGTTTCAACAGGACGGCGCACCTTCGCATTACACAAGAGCAGTTAGAGATTACCTAAATGAGACATATCCTGGTCGTTGGATTGGTCGTGGCGGACCAGTTGCTTGGCCACCGAGATCGCCAGATCTCACACCGATGGATTTTTTTTATGGGGAAGCATAAAATCAATGGTGTACTCCGAACCCGTAGATACCGAAGAAGAATTGGCGGCTCGTGTTGTCGCGGCAGCAGGTGACATCAGCGACCATGCAAATCAACTGTTTCCACGCGTACATCAATCCATCATAAGGCGTTGCGAATTGTGCTATGAAGCAAATGGCGGTCATTTCGAACAATTACTGTAAAAGTCATACAGTAGATTGCTTGTGTTAATTGTTAAAAATAAAATAATCTAGACCTACCAACGCACACTTTGTCATTTGATTGTTCAATGCAGTATTGTAAGTAAACGGAGCTGCGGGGACCCCATGTTCATATGACAAAAATACTTCTAAGGACCTCTTCTATCATCTCTCAAAAAATCTGTACTCAATTCAAAAACACCCTGTATACAGGGCGATTCAGAATTCACTGTACATACTGCTAGGTAGCGCTAACAGGAACAATGTTTTCCTATGCTATTTTTGCCGTTAAGCCCTCCTGTGGGAGATAAACGCCACTAAAGGTGGGGTTGCTGCCCTGGAGGGTGGTTGTCTGAAGATCACAACGGCAACGGGCAATAATGCATGAAGTAACTCGGTCAAGTTTGCAGTCGATACCTGATCAAGATGCCTAAAGGGTGTAACCGGTGGACTGTATCGAACGATATAGTTTTTTTTGATTAAACGCCATGTATCCTTTCCTACTTGTAACCGCTCAAAAAGTGTAGAGAAATATTTTGCTTTCGACTGGTTAATTAACTGCTTTACGGTATTAGATAGGTCCTTATATTTACGCAGTAACTGCGGCGAAAACCTCCTTCTTAAATTAAGATATAATGCGTTCTTCTTTTTTCTTATAGATAAAAGGTGAGGGGCAATCCAAGGATTACGAATTACTGGTGTATTATCTGTACCATGTCTAGGACGTTTTAAGGTAAAATAACGATCACAGCCAAACCGCAGATGTGAAACAAAATTAAGTAAAAGACGTTACCATCAGAACTGGTACTAAGCACGGCAGGCCAGTCGGTAAGTTGTAGAAAAGAACTTAGTATAGAAATACGTTCAGGCGAAATAATACTGACTGGCAAGGACATGGCGCGTCACGTCGGAGGGATTACAGCATTAAAGACAACTAACAGCGGGAAGTGGTCACTTATAGACATTTCAAGAGTATTACAAAACTGGACGGAGTTAGAGCTGGAAAAGCAACCGTCTATTGCAGAATAGGTTCGGTGCTGTACCGATTAATGTGAGAGTGAATGAGTAATCAATGAAAGACCAAATCGTTGGATTGGGTCCGGTAGTCGGGTAAGTGAATGAGATGGTTTCTCAAGATCAATATTAAAATCTCCGACTAATATTAGAGTTTTACTAGTGCGTTGTAGATCAAATAGTACAGGGTGATTCAGTCAATTTCTGACCATTTCAGTACTATGATTTATTGACCCCTTAATGTTTACAAACTTAGCATTTCAGTATGAAATTTTAGGCAGTTCGGAGTTTTTATTCCCGTGGAAAAGTCTTGATGATATTCTCAATGTGGCCACCAAGAACGTTTTGAACTGCTCGCAGCCGAATGGTGAAGTTGTTCATAACTCTATCCAGGATTTCTGCATCCACAAGGGTGCAGCAGTCGACGATGCTTTGTCGCATCTGATCTAGGGTTCTTGGTGCTGTAGTGAACACACTGTCTTTAAGGAATCCCCAGAGATAAAAATCACATGGGTTTAGGTCAGGACTCGTAGGGGGCCAAAGAAAGCCACCACCGAATCGATCTGGAAACCTCTTTGAAATGACACGATTTCCGAATTTCTGATTGAGAAAGCCTAGCAAATAATTAGTAGTGTGAGGCCTGGCCCCATCCTGTTGAAACCATTGATGTGGAAGCGGTATACGCCTCCTTCGCAGCTCGGGGATGAAGAAGGTTTCCAACATGTTAAGGTAAGCCTGTGACGTTACAGTGCCCTCAAAAAAGAACGGACCAATGATGCCTCTTTTGGAAATTGCGCACCAAGCCATAACCTTTAGTGGATGAAGAGGTGACTTATGGATCTCATAAGGGTGCTGGGAACCCCAAAAACGAACGTTGTGTTTATTAACGTCACCTGACAGATGGAAGAAGGCCTCATCTGACACCCACAGTTTGTCCACAATGTCCTGATTGGCTTTCATTTCTGCTCCAAACTCCATCGCAAATTGTTGTCGCTTCTGTCTTCCAGTGTCTGTTAACTCCTGATAAACATGGAACTTATACGGCAACAGGTGTAAATCCTTTCTCAAAATTCGCCACGTCGTGGTATACGACAGCCCTTCTTCAATGGATAGGCGGCGAACAGATTTTTTGTTAGGGGAATCGATGCGAACTTTTTCGACAACTTCGGCCGTTCGAACACGAGCTTCGCTCCCGCATTTTTTCTTGCCTTTAATACGAAATTGGCACGAAATTGCTTGACAAAATCCATGATTGCTTGCCTGCCTGGTGCGTCTTGATACTTATATTCCTTCCGGAACTTTCTTTGCACGGTTACAGGTGATTTTGTCTCAAAATACCATTCGACAACCTTGCATTTCTGCTCTGTTGATAAAGCGGGCGCCATTTTTCAACAATACGATTTTCATGCAGCGCCGTTGCAACAATACAATCTCCAATTATTTAAAAATTCGATATGGCTCTCATATTCTTTCAATTGTTTATCCCTAATGCAAGTCATTCGAGTGAAATGGTCAGAAATTGACTGAATCACCCTGTACTTCCGAAAGAAATGCACAAAACGCAACAATATTACCGGCAGGGGGACGGTACACAGATACAACAATGAATTTGTTATTAATGACAATCGTCAGAAACTCATAATCCGCTGTGACTAGAGTATAAAGAGGCATGATGGTAAAATTAAACTTATTTGACATATAAATACAAATACCTCCTCCTCTCTTATTGATTCTATTGATAGAAGTTGACTGGTAGTTAGGTAGAACGGGAACTTCGATGCATCACGACACTACGTCTCCACAAAGATCAAAAGAGTAGGCTGTAAGACTATAGATTTAAAGCTAGCACTTAGAAGCGAAAACTTTGAAGAAAGACTACGTATATTAAGGAAAAACATAGATAAATTCAGATTACTCATTGAATTATCCTCAAGTGAGGAATTAAGATAATTAATAGTGACAGGCAGCGGAAAGCCATCTTCGGCCATTCTATTTGATGGGCTTATGTAAACTCAATAAAACGACAACTTGTGATAGGGCGAGCAAAAATGAATAGGCCAGATGAATAGGCTTTCCATCCGAGTTCTTAGCAAAAATCCATAACACCAGACAATTTTAATACCAAACTTCGCCTTGGCCTCCCGCATTAATCGATATCGTTTAGATGTTAAATCCTCCAAAAAAACATATGGGGAGTTACGAAGCTTGCTTCTATTCTTTAATAATAAGTCCCGTAGAGTGACTGACACCAGCTGCATGATCACAGGACATGTGGCTGTTGAAGATCGGGTCCCAAGACGATGTATGACAGTAACGTCGGATAAGTTGATGGTGACGTCAAATAAGTTGGCACATATTTCGGTAATCACATTTGGAAGATTCTCCGATGGTTTTTCGGGTGTACCAATAATTCGTATGTTGGCCCGCCTGGAATACTGCTCTAGATCGTCCAAATTGTCAAACGCAAGGTTAATCAAGGACTTACCGTTCTGATAAAGAGAAGATTCAAGAGAATTTAACTGATTTTTCATATGTGTCAATTCTTCATCGATCTCACGCAGACGAGTCGTCGCAGATTCGATTTTTGCGAGCAGGGGCTCCAGCATTTCAGAAAATTCAGTGAATTTAAGTTTAGACAATAGCATCAAGGATAATGGGATCTTTAAAATAATTTGATATGCCCTGCTCAATCAAAGACATTACCAGGTCATCGGATGCCTTACTGGGCGAGTCCGTCGACGAATGGTGAGGGTTACCCAATTTGTTCGTTAAACCGGTTCTATTAGACTCACGGGGCATTTGAGAATCAATAGAGCTAAATTAAAGGAAGTTATTAGCTCCGATAATGTAGTGCGTTTTATATTTCCACACACTAATAAATAAAGCTCTTACCAGCCGAGCTAAAATTCGAAGCTCCGGGCGGGTTCAAGTCCGAGGGGGCGTCTAAATAATCACAAAAAAGAAGAAACTTCGGCGGATTTAGAAGGATCACGTAATTACAAATGTCTTCCTACTAATGCTATAACAATTATTGAATTAATATACAGTCCATTCAAGTAGAATTTTAAAGTTATCTGCACGCTCCCAGGAGCTCGAATTCACACCTCACAGGCCGCAATCTTGTTCGAAAAGAAAACAAGGAATATTTTCCTCTTGGTTTTTTTTTAGACCAAAATTTTTTCGCATTCTAGTACTGTAGAATAAATACGGTATATCAAAGGCAACTGTTGTCAGAAGATTTTCACTTTTCTCTTTTCGTCTTCGTAGCCTAAATCTAACGTCTTTCTGGATCGCGAGGAAAACTTTTCATTATAAAATCATCTTCAGAGCGATTAGAACATCCAACTGCCACACAGAAAGGCATTTGTGGTAACTTACAATCTTTTAAAATCTTTTAAAATTGCAAAAAACTGTCTTGCCTCCACACAATTCTATGCTAAATATTCGCAATTTGGACACAACATGGCGGAAAATAACACGTGACAGTGAACAACCAATAGAAAACTGTCCCACGTATGGCCACACTCTGGTTATAAAGGCACTCTAGTTAATGGATTAAGGTGGGCGGTTGTTCTTTTCGTCGCCGTCAATGCGGCAAATCTGGACACCGTGTCGAGTTTGATTATGGCAAACAAGCGTATAACATTTGATGAGCTGCAGAACGAAACGGGGGAATTGCAAGCTGTTGTCCGTAGATGGTGCATCTACAAACCCAAGGAATGGTTTGCCACAACCAACTTGAAATTCCCAGGCAAATGGCTTAAGTGTATACACTTAAATGAGGACTATGTCTGATTAATGTAATATGCAGTTTGGAGAATATATTATATTCCACCCTGTGACAGCATTTGTGTCAATCACATCTGTATGACTTTAGTATAATACCAGAAAATATTAGTGCTTATTTTAAGAATATTTTATCTATACCTTTTACAACGAAACTAAAATTTGGGCATGTCCATTTAAGTATCCAACTTCATTTGTAAATTTTCTTGCAACATTCTTGGCTAAATTTTTCTTGCAACATTCTTCAGATTTTTTACTCTTTTATTCATTAGTTTTTATTTGTTATTTTATGTTGGTATCTTCCTCCTTCATTTACTCTGAAGATGAGCAGCTGGTCTGCTCGAAAACGTTAAGTTTAATTGTCGAATTTAATTGGCTTATCATGTTAAGACATTTTGTCTATCAAAATTCTTTTTATTTAGAAATTTCTACCTTCATCGTTTTTGTGTAAAGAAACATCCGTCAAAGTCAGCAACACCGCCTATAACTTTCGTCTTATGTACTTGGATTTTGCATCTACTTTCTGAGCGGTGTTATCCATCGCACCAGTTAGCGATTTCATCATAGAAAACTTTCATCACGGAGAATATTTCATCTTGGAAGACGTTCATCATGAATAACATCACTCAGTATTTTAATTGTATGTATTTTAATTTTACTTAATGCAATCTTTAGGCCACGGACTTTAGACTTTTAATTATTGATGCCGGTTGGATCCGGATTTCTGATCCGGATCTGAAAATATCCGAATTCGGATCTAGAAATATCCGGATCCAGGTCTCGGAACTCGGATTTCGGATTTCGATCCTTTAACTGGATGCTTTTTAGGACTAATTAGGACTTAGGAGGACTCAGGCTATCACAATCGCAATAGTCGAGTCCATATAGATTGAGGGAATATGGTACAATTCTAAAACGAAAACTAAGATTTGTTATAATAAAACTGATTTTATTTTATGATGATTTTGATTGTTGATTACATTAAAGCGATCCACTCCTCTAGTCATGGTGAATTAGGGAGTTTACGGTCTTTTGACTTTGAAACACGTTATAAGGTGGTTATATATATAAAAAATTTTGCATATACAGAATTTCCTGATATAGGATCCGAATTTCGGATCTCGGATCCTAAGATGCGATCTCGGATCCAAGATATCCGGATCTTGAATTATCAGAATCTTGACATTCCTACTTTTAAATGTAGAATTTTCATATCATTCATTAATATCGTTCATTATATCATGTTTTTTAAATTGGTGTTCAATTAGTGTTTTTTTTTTGGTATAGTTTATTGATCTAAAATGAAAATGAGGGGTTTTTAGACCTAACTTTATCAACTGGAAATATTTTTGCTGAAATTTTAAAATAATTCTTGAAATTGGATATTTATATTTGGATTGTTACATTTAGGATACGGGGTTGGCGGGCTGTCGTCCTTCATGGTAGATTCCTTTACAATTTCATATATCTTATTTGTTGTTCAATTAGTTTTTATGTTGTGTTTATAAAAAATTTCCACGTTTAAATTAGGAGGATTTATTTATATTTAATCTCTACCCAACCTACAAAATTCAAACTAGCCATTTTTTTCTTAGTTTTTTCAATAACGAAAAATTATTCTTTATTTTTAAAAATTCCTTGTGTTATTCTTTAATTATGTAATGTTTAATAAAATTTTTGATAGAGTGGATATTCCTTTTATTAAAAAAAATAGCGATCTGATTAATGATGAAATAATAAGTAACCTTGTTCAAATGGAAAGAAACAAAAAATACATTTTAATTTACATTTTTTCATTTTATTTTTTTCCTGATAATTAAAAGTGGATTTTTTTTTTCAATTTATTGAACCACTCTGTTAATGCCCCTAGTGCAACATTTCTTGTTTCTGCTATGACAGAGTGGAAAACATTTGTCTGCCATGCCTCTCATGGCCTCTGGTTATAAAGGCACTGGGGTGCCTATAAGACACTATACCTTTATAAAGTACTGTATTTATAAGTACTCTACCTTTAACCAACTAGTAGCGCTATCTGTGTATTTCGCATATCTCATGACCCCCTTTTAGAGGGCTTGTATCAATCATTTCTGTACGACGTAAATATTAAATGTGCGTTTCTGCATTTTTATTTGGTGAAAATTCATTCTATTTGAGGTGGTTCCGAATACTTCGAGAAGTGTTTCCTGTAGGACAAGGAATAAAAATGATCTCTCGTAGATATAAAAATGAGCATACAGCATGATTAAAAATAAGATTGCCCTTTTCAAAACAAGCATTATGGGGACGGAAATATTTGCCAAACAAGGCAATAATATACGTTCCAGATCATGAGAAAATTATCGTAATATAAAATAGTAAGTCAACAAGGATCGATAGGCAAAGAATTGGGTCTGAATAGCGCCTAGCAATGAAATGTGGAGCTTCCCGTCTCCTCGAACCGATCAACCATTCGTCGCACGGCATTTGGTGTGAGCGGGTCTTTCCTGTAAGCGATATGAGTTTCAGTGGCATTTTCTTCAATCCTATAAACAACTTTAATAATAAGATACGGGCAGGCAACGAGAGCACCATCGCGATCGTTGAATATTGTTAACCAACTGCTTTCACATGACCGTTTATCAAGATGGGAGGATTTCCGACGCGTTATGTAAAATTTCGTCATTACAGCATCTCCGGCCATATACAGATAAAAGTTTTTCCGGCCTAAGTCTTGACTCTCGCCGAAAGTAGAGACTAATGACGTAATTGACAAACGAAGATTGGCGCGCCCAAGCATGACCGATGAAACTGTAGAAACCCATCCCGAATACGGCGCGAGACTGCGACGCATTACAAGGTGGTACACAACATGCTATGGGCATTGATGAACGTAAAAAGCGAATCAGTGATGCAATAGAGGATCCTGCCTTTCTTGCAATAACATGACAAGAAATCAAACATGGTCTTGAAATCCTCCGCACGACGAATGGTGCACATGAAACGTACGGAGATGACTGAACAAACTTTGAGTCGCTGATTCGAATGAAGAGAAAAAAGTTTGTATCGATTTTTATAGTTTTTCGTGATGTTGAAGTTTAATGTGTGTTAGGGACTTTTTATTGTTTTGCATAATTAAAATTTTCCTTGTGGAGTTTTGGCGTATTTAAATTGCATATATCAATATTTACAATGAAAAAATAATTTAAATTATAAAGATAAATTAAAATTCGGAAACAGACTAGCAATACAAATAACAAGCAATGCAAAATATACAAAGCAAGTAAATATGTTTAATATTGTTAACTTAAAACCACAACACGAATTTTTGACAAAAAATAAACATTAAAATAATGTCATTTTAAACTACATAAAACTTGAAAGAGTCGGCTTTTTAAATAAGCTCAACTTGGATCCTTTAAATGATAACTAGATTAATTTATTTACCTGTTTATTATTAAGTAGCGGAAGAATGGAGCTACTTATTGTTTTCACAATGTCCGTCTGTCTGTCCGTCCCCTTCATAATTTTCGCATTTTTTGAGGTAGAAGGTTGAAATTCGGAATGTAGCTTACTATGGGCATGTGCACCTTCACTGTTTAGTTTGGTTTTGATTGGCCCACTGGGGTCGGAGTTTCGGGGGTGTAAATTAGAGGGGAACAAAAGGTCTACGCGTATTTATGCACATAAAGGAGTGAAATTCGGTATGCAGATTCCTCTAAGCAAGATCAATATTACTGTAAAGTTTGGGCCATATTGTCCCAATAGGGTCGGAGTTGTGGGGGTGGCAGTCACTTGGTCTTCAGAATTATGGCAACATATGGCAAGTGATATATTTTTCTGTCGGAAATGATGAGTAACGAAAGAAGATAGAACTCTTTTTCATTTTCTAAATACTACGTTCGAGAAAATCAATTTTTCGATTAAAAAATGGGGGTTGTGGTTAAAAAGTGCAGATAAAAGGGTAAAAATAGATGACCTCAGCGCTTCCGCTACTTTCCTACACCTTCCTCGGGAGAATTAATTTCTTGCGAAATTTTTCATTTCATAATTAATTTCTGGATAAAAAATTTCAAATGTTTTTGAAACTACGTATAAGCAGAGATTGTCATCATAGTTTATTATTAAGCAAGAAATTACTCTCTCCGAGGAAGGTATAGGAAAGTATTCATCATCTTTTTTACCTTTATATCTGGACTTTTTACCCCCCTCCAGTTTTTTTAATTGAAAAATTGATTTTCTCGAACGTAGTATTTGGAAAATGTAAAAGAGTTTCTCATCATTTCCGATAGCATGATATCTCACATGCCACATGTTGCCACAATTCTAAAGACCAAGTGACTGCCACCCCCACAACGCCAACCCCAATCTTCATAGTAATGTCGATCTTGCCTAGAGGAATCTGCATATCGAATTTCAAACTTATACTTACTTAAATTACACGTAGATCATTTGGCCCCCTGTAACTCCCACTCCCGAAACTCCGACCCCAGTGGACCAATAAAAATTAATCTAAATAGTGAAGGTGGACAAGCCCATAATAAGGTACATTCCGAATTTCAAACTTCTACCTCAAAAATGCAGAAATATGAAGGGGACAGACGGACATTGTAAAAACAATAAGTAGGTCCTTTCTTAATAATCATTTGTAAAGATATTTTATTTCATATTACAATGGTGCTATGAAGAAATTTGCTTCCACTAAATATTTGCTATAGCATGATGATGTTTTAAGGCTGGACATTATTCTAAAAAAGACGTGATGCAAAAAACGACATCAAAAGGCGTTACGGAAATAGTTTTGCATTATTGTTACACGTTTAAGCATGGTCAGCGCCGGCTTGAAGCACACGCCGGAACTGAAATGTCACCTGACCATTGTTTGGAGACGCTCAGCTCACAAAGGTGGAAAGGCCGAGGAAGAAAATTGATGTGGAAACGCTAATACAAGAGGTGTGAAATATACAAGGTGGATACAAAAATGAGCCCCTCTTTTATCTTCGTAACTGAAGCAGATATGTCAATTTTGATGAATCCAATGAATAGGAAGCAGTGGGTGACCTATCCTATGATGCACTTTTCATCATCCCAAATATACAAATTAGGACATATTCAAATCCTATCTTAAAAACCGTAACAGATACATGAAATATTCCAATTGAAGACTTGTTCAGCATGGAATTCCGAACAAAATCAAAATTTTTTTTTTCCAAAATCCGATGAATTTATAATTACATTAAGACAAATTATTAAAGATAATAAAAATAAAAAAATAATAATAAAAAAGAAAGACATTAAAGTTTTTAAACAAAATGGAATTTTGAGTTAAGAATTATCAAATATGAGATTTAGAAAGAAAACTATCCTCCACAAAGACATTTGAATGCTCAACATGCAAATCAAGAAATTACCAAAAATTACCATAATAACATTCACTTTCATAAGGAAAAGCAAATAAAAGGCATGTGTCGGCATGCAAAACACAGAACAATTCTAGGATGGCAAGCTACACTCTTCCTGAAATGGTCAACATGATCTTCTTTGGATTGTTGGTGATCCGTTTTTTTTTTCTTTGGGGCTACATTAAACAGCGGGCTTACGAAAGACCAACAACATCACCTGAAGATCTCAAGAACCGCATCTGCGTAGCAAGTGAAAGTATTACTACTGAGACCATACAGAATGTCATGAAGTCTGTAGGCTATTGTGCACAAATTTGTATCACTTGCAATGGCTAGCATATTGAGCATTATGTAAAATAAATGTGCTTACTGTAGTATTCATTCAACCACAGCCTGGCTATCATTCATGCTTCCTTCTCCCTGTCAATTTTGTGGTTACTTCCGCACCAACCACCAGCTTCTCTGCAAATGACGTGAAGTACGAGCTTCTCGTACCTCACTATTTTTTTTCTTCAATTTTCCCTAATAAAGCAATTATTTTAACAGTCGATTGAAAGGTGCTCTACAACTATGCAATTGACAATATCTGTCATAGTTTAGAAGAAAAGTTTCCAATATTCATGAAAATGTCACTCGCAAGTAGCCCCTACCTGCTTAGTAATAATATTTTTAATTTCATTAACTTACACCAAATAGTTTTCGAATTACACACTCTATTATCAGCATTTTGCCTCACCCTTTATAAAGTGGTAACTGACGTCGTTTCTCTAAGAAAATTCTGTGCTAGAAAAATCTATTTATTTACAAATTAATTTACATATTAAAATTGCAAATAAATCGGTAAAAGAAATAATTTCAACAATACTAACAATATGAAAAAAAAAATTTAAGGAAGAATTTGCGTTTGATTACAATAACTGATCATCGGAGGGAAAGGGTTTTCTTTATGCGCCTCATCAAATACTACAATCTCTGACAATTAAGTTCGGTGAATGACGTCACACCCTGATCTGTGCGAGCTTTACGCGAGTAACAATGCATGTGAATACGAGCCCAGTCATTGTTTAAGCAAGCTCAGACAGGTCACATTTGTGCGTGCAATGGTTTAGCAGATGCTCGTTTCTTCAGTTGAAGGTGTAGCGTGCGCACGTAACTGTGGATAATGGGTCAAAAAGGAACACTGACGTAATCGTGCAACAGTTTCTCGCCAACAAAGGGGTCGTATCCATAGCTCATCCACCTTATTCACCAGACTTGGCACCGGCAGACTTTTTCTTGTTCCCACGCCTGAAACGGGCCTTAAAGGAATACAGATTTACGGACATTCCAGACATTCAAGTAAATGTGACACGTAACTTAAAGCCATCCCTAAGGAGCTTCCAGGACTTATAGACCTTGTTTGAAAGCAGGTTATATTGCTATCAGATGACTTTCCTGCATTGTGCAGGAAGAAAATTGCTCAATCAAGATGGAAACATCATCGCCTGTGAACGTTAGAGAATAAAATGAACGTAACTGTAAAGTAACCAAGTGGCGATCGTTCGAGACCCCAGTGAATGGGCGTAGCCAAGGGGGGCGGGGAATATATTGTGGAGGAGCTATAAATAATACAAAACCGTTTTTTCATGAACGATAAATAAAAATTATGCTCCTTTTATTAGGAGGTTTAGCAAAAGCTTTGTCACAGTTAAGATTCCTAAAATGTTTGCAAGATTAAATTATGATTAAACACCTTTTGAAATTTTTAAAAAAAACATTATAATAGTCTCGGTAAAGTTTATATACATGGTGGGTCAAAAGTTTGTTACCATCCATACAATTTCAAAACGAGTGGCGATACAATAAATTTTATGCCACTGTACCAGCATCAGTAAATGATTTGAAACACGAATTCAGCAGGCTTGTACAGACATAACATCTATCATGATGTTAAATGCGATGGGTTCTGTGAAATACCGTGCACAGTTATACATTGCTGGAGAAGGACACCACATTGAGCACTTCATTCATTGACAAACGTAGCTTGAGCACTGAAACTTCATTTTGTTGTAGTGGGTTTATTTTTACGCTTATTTTAAATGTCCTTTTTTCTGTTAAAATCAGCGTTTTGAGCTCTACAACTGTTCAATTGGAAATTTTTCTCTACCTGTAACGGTTGCAAAGTTGCAAGGTGCAAAATTCGAGGTCAAAGGTCAATTTGACACCTCCTTTGTTTAGCACCTACCTAACTTTTTATATGTAGTCTGCAACAGATTTATTGTATCCCCACTCGTTTTGAAATTGTATGGGTAATGAGTTAAGAATTTTAAAGGGGTGGTTGTCAAAGAACCAAGCACTGCGACCTCAGGTCTATTGTACTATCCCCAGTGATAATGAAAGAACGGGAAAAACACAAACATCCATGCCCTTGGCGGGATTCGAAACCGCGACTCGCTGGTGCCGAGAGTGAAAAGACTTGTGCCTTAACCTTCTCGGCCACCGAGCCGGCAATTGTATGGGAGGTAACAGATTTTTGGCCCACCCGGTGCATCATTCTTAATAATGGTGTAAGCCGAACATTCGTCAGTTCTTTCATTATTGTTTTTCCTGTTATTAGATTGTATTATTAAAGACCTAATTTCTGTATTAAAAGTAAGATTATTTTAAATTCATTTGGAAGCTTTATGTTGGAATACGAATTGTTTCTAGTTTCAATGGAATTCGATAGTTTCTATTCCATTTAATATGGACGCTGTAAGCGGAATTTCACGTTCTGTTGCAATGTTTAACGAAGATGAACAAAATTAATTCATGACTTTTACAAATCTGTATATTACACAAATGAAAAGGGGAAGAAACTGTCCTCAATTATGCATACTTTTAATAACAAAGTCTTCATTACTAAATGCATGAGATGAACTCCATCGTGTTAAAATGAGCGACTCGATCCAAAAGTCTCTGCGACCAAAATCGATCGTATGCAAATATACCAGGTCACTCTGTAATCGGGTAGCCGCTATGCGCTCACTTTTTTAGACACAGATTTAGTGAACACAAACTATCAGGTCTTCGGTTTCTAGCGGCAAACCCTTCCGGAAAATTTCGGATATACTAACACACACAAGATTGATTATTTTTTAATTTTACTTACTGTTTGAAAAATAATCAATTAATTATAATCAACCAATTAATCAATCTCGGTTAAACTTATAAATTTACCGGTTTTCCAGAAAAAAAAACTGCAATGAAAATTATCCTACTATATATCGGGCGCCCCCAAAAGCCACCCAAGGCGACCAAGCTGTTAAAATGATCTAAATCATCAGCAGTGGGTTACAACAGTTAACAGAGGCCAGGATGTAAAACAATACTGTAGGAATTTACTTGTGAACCAATCGGATACTATACCTTGTGAATATTACGATGGCGAGTCAAATGAAAGTGAGCCAACCCATCCCGTGCAAAAATGGTTCGGTCCATTATCTGCGACGCTTATGCATAGCACACAGGCATCTCGCATTTACGAAAGTGACACGTATGTGTGAGGATAAAAGTTGTTTAATGCTCTCATACACTGGGTTGAACACAGTTGCGTGACATAATGGACGCTCCAAACAGCATGGTGTGGTCAGGTTTTGACAGCTGAAGGTGTTTCCCAACACGAAATTAGTCGCCGTATGGCTGCCGTGTACGGCAAACATTGCATTTCAATGACCACTGTGAAGCGTTGGAGCAAACGGTTCAAAGAAGGACGTGAAAGTTGCAAAGGCGATCCAAGACCGGGCCAAAGTTACCGTGCAATCACCCCCAACACAAATGCACAGGCTGATGAGCTGATTAGACAAGAATCGAGGATAAGCACCGATGAACTGGCAGAGCAATTGAAAAAACAGCTCGAGGGAACCAGATTCGTGTCGGACGATGACGTGAAGAAGTCAATTACAGACATTTTGAAGCAGCAACCCAAGGAGTTTTATGAGAAGGGAATCACGCGACTCGTTATTCAGTGGGACAAATGTCTAAATGCCCATGGAGACTACTTTTAAATAAAGTACTCCATTTGTCATATATTCGCAATGCCTCATTTTCATTTGACTCGCCCTCGTGTATTTGTTAGAAGCTTTAGCAAAAAACTACTTTATAAGAATGCACGCTTGGTCTGTACGTTTATCCGACCGTCCCGCCCTCCCCCTTTTTGCACGAAAACTTGAAAACTGGTTAACTTTTTTGAAATTCTATTTTCAGAAATATGACCTTCAAGGTCTTAACTCGGTTGCATGTATTTTTCAGGCTTTTTCGAGGACCCTTTCAAGCGCTAAAACAGTGACCGTGCTAAACATTTTTTTAGAGACGGGTTTCATATTAAAACATTAGTACAATGACAGCAGATGGACACCTTCTATAATTGGTTAATTAAAACCTTCTTACTCTCAACCAGGGAAAAAATGTTCCATTGGTGGATTCCAACAATTTTCTGATTTTTCTCAAAGTGAGTTAAATAAATCATCAACACTTTAAAGGTGTCTTATTTGATATCTGATATAAAATCAGGTGTACAAACATTTACTTTCAAGTATTATAGAATAAAGGTTAAAACTATACAACGTTTAGACAGTATTATCAGTCACTGTAGTATATTTTCATTTGATTCTCCTGCTTGCCGTTCCAGAAGGGTTGGCTGCACAAAATTTGGTCACTTAGGGTAAAACTAAAAAAAACTGAAGACAAGATGAATAAACCATTAAGGAATGACATAACCAAGTACCGAAAGGTTAAACTAAACCATTCGCTGAACAATATTTTTAAACCGCCCTATGTTAACATTGTAACTTTCTAATGGACCATAAAGATAACATTAAACCACGTACTTTTGAACCAATTTCGACTA
Organism: Rhysida immarginata; assembly: GCA_023313115.1. Classification (NCBI taxonomy): domain Eukaryota; kingdom Metazoa; phylum Arthropoda; class Chilopoda; order Scolopendromorpha; family Scolopendridae; genus Rhysida; species Rhysida immarginata. The sequence continues at coordinate 3,434,979 of JAHWFO010004193.1, forward strand.
TCATTAATTTTATGTTATATTCAATCATGACACATCATTCCAAGTTGTTTGATATATTACATGCCATATTTTAGCATTGAAAGTTCCAGTGAAGCATAATGGTTTCACTAAACCAGGTGCCTTCTAACCAATTTCGACTATCATTGATATATTCATTTATACCAAATATATTTATCATTCCAAGTTGTTTGATATATTACGTGCCATATTTTAGCATTTTAGCGTTTCCCCACACTGATAGCATTAAGCACCTTTCGGTACTTAATAAAGCTGACGTTTCGGACAGCGACTAATCTTTGTCAAAGCAACAGGTAAAAGTAAAAAATAAAGTGTTTGGTTGAGGTATATTCAGTGGGTGATCCGTTCCAAGAGGATTTTCGCTTTCCGATTGTTCGTTAACCGATCATCGATCTAAAATAGATTATTATGGGAATTTGATTAATTCGTTCTATAGACCTAAAAATAAAAGTTACATAATATCTTATTATATGAAATGTTTATTCATATGTTATAACATTATACATACATACACAGTCTTGCATTTTTTATCAGTCATGTTTTTGTTTCGTTAGTGGGGCGTAAAGAATCTGTCCAATATGGATCTATAACTGACACATTCAGGGAGTGGTTGTTGTTGTTGTTGAGGCCATCAAGTCGAAATCGACTTCTAGTGACTTTGTGTACATATGCTATAAAACAGTTTTCTAGGGAAGAGTGATAATGCGCTGGTTTCCCGTTGCCTTCCGCATGATGAAAGGATGATAATTAAAGGGACAAACACAATCATCCATGCCCTCGCCGGGATTCGAACCGGCCACCGAGCCGGCCAGTAAGTGGTACCATTGGGGAAATTACGAGTCCTAAGATCTTAATCATCTAATGGTTCTGATTATGTATACAACAGTAAAAGTCTGGCTCCAGAAATCGTTCATGGAGTGCAGAAAAATACAAATCTGCATATCTTACACACAGCCTCATTTCTTCTATTGTTTGTTCTGTGAGGTGTTCGTTATCCGAACATAAAAATCTTTCACGAAGATGTTCGTTATCCAATTTGTTCGTAGTCCGAACTGTTCGCTAACCGATCATCCATTGTAAAGCATTTGCTATTTGGTGGTCGGTCATCAACTTCCGAGTTTATTGAAAGAATTTTGGTATTGAAAGAGGTTATTTATCTGAGAATTGCCTACATTGAATATTCTCACATTCAATCCACTCGTCTTGAATCGAAATCTTTTTTTCTATATTGAAATCAGTCCAAAACAAAGGTAGATTTCACTTCTCTCTTAAACAGCCCCACGCGTTGATTAAATGGGTTCTCAGCTCGTATTTTTTACATTCATTTTCTAATTTTCAAATTATAAAATGCTAATTTAAAGCTAATATACGCTCTTGGCAGAGCTAAATTTCTGCTTTTAAATTTAAAAAAAATTCTCTTTGAAAGGCGGAATTTGAATAGAAGCGCTATCACTTATGCACAGCAAAGAACACCAAATAATAAAAGTTAAGTATGATTAATTTGCAATTTAAATATTAAACGTAAATGCAACTAGAAAATAAAGAAGACAAGATAGCAATTGACTAAATTAGAGAAAAAGATACTCCAACATTCCTTGGAAGACGGTCCTATTTCACTGCAAGTATCACTAAATGTAGGAGATAAATAATGATAAATCTTCGCAAAAGCTTTCCGAAGAATGGAGCGTAAAACTTAATAATGAATAAAATTAAAATTTTATAGACACCTTTCCTAAAATAAACTGTAGCAAGTAAAGCCAGCTTCTATGAAGGTAATGCAAGTAAGTTCCGCTTAGTCATTAATTAATGTTAAGCTGCAACGGCTGAATGTAGCAAAAAAAATAATTTAGAGTGGTACAATTTTTTCATGGAATTTAGAAGTGTTTTTGAAATGAAACAGCCATGCTTATACAGGTTGAATCTAAAGTAGGCGGACAAACTGCAGAGACATACTAAAAAAAAGTGAAAAGTCAGGGCGTCCCACAAAGGGCTCCCTGATTTTAAGAATAAATATTTCGGAAACGGAGATCGATAGAAGAATGAAACATTTTCGTTTTCGTCATTCTACAACTTAGGTAAAACGAAAGACTGATTTCGTTGGCGGGAAAAATCGGTAAACAACTTCCGGTTCAAAAGGTCACAAATAACAGAGGGGACCACGTTTTTTACTACACTATTCCATGTATAAATGGCTTGTGCACTGATCAATGTTGTTCTCTTTGGCATTCCATAGCTTAGGCAGAGAAAACACTTGTGAATTAAATGAAGACATGTGATAGTCTTCCTTCACGGTCAAAATCAGTCAAAACTGGTTCAATAGTACGTGGTTTAGTAGCACATTTATGGTCCATTAGGAACTTCAGTGTTAAGATATGGCATGTATTATTCAAATAGCTTGGAATAACATGTCACGGTTGATTATAACGTAAAATTAATGAAAGTCGAAATTGGTTCAATGGTATGTGGTTTAGTGGAACTATGATGATCTTTTTGGACTTTCATGTAATATATCAAACAGCTTGGAATGACGTGTAATGAATGAATATAACGTAATATTAATGAAAGTTCAATTTGGTTCAAAGCTACGTGGTGTAGTGAAACCATGATGGTCTGTTGGAACTTTCAATGCTAAGATATGGCATGTAATATATCTAACAATATGGAATGACGTGTCATGAATGAATATAACGAGAAATTAATGATAGCCGAAATTGTTTCATTGTTAAGTATTTTAATCATACCATTATGGTACCATTGGAAACTTTCAATGCTAAGATGTCCCATGTAATTACTTATGCCTTACATTATCACTTAGTTAATTTCTGTTAAGCATATTGCTTTTAATAGGTTGTAGCTAATTGCTTGCTTCAATAGTTTATGTTTATGTTGAAACGGTTTAGCAATAGCTTATGATAAAATAATAGACCCTTGCACAAAACTCTTCAACAATTGACGCTCATTTCATTATACACAAATGCTTACAAATTAAGGGGCTTTCATATGTTGGTATATATAGAGAATTACTACTCTCTCCATTTAACTTTTAAGGGACATGTACTGTTATTCACTTTGAACTTCACATTTCTGTTAGAAGTACGCCTTGCCGTAGCAAGCAGAGGCTTCCTTAGCAACCTCATCTAACCCTAACAATGAAAGTCTTATTTAGAAGACAAGTGTTTTCCTTTTTATTCTCGAATGCCGTAATATCTTGTCGGTTTTGGGCATTTTCGTTGCCTGACTTGTTCTTGATATATTTGAACAAATAAATGTTCTTTAATTGGTAGGCATGATGTTAAACGAAGTGAGCCTCAATTGCTGAAGCGTTTTGTGTAAGCATGTATTATTTTTTCATATTCTATTACTAAAGTGTTTCTACCAGAGACGTTTGTAAATGGAGTCTTGGCATTAACTTGTAATGCATTTCACGACTCCCAATAGTTTCAATGTTGCTCATTTCGTCAGATGAAGCCACTGTAGTTTCAGGAGTTTCATTTTCGAAAAGTAAATGAGAGGTGCTTGGTTCTTTGTTTACTTCCTGCTGGTAAAGTCACGTTTGCGCAACGTGGTTTGACCGAGACAGTTACGGCCTGAAGTTCGCTCATTTGCTCTGCTCTCTTCGCTCTCTTTGATCTCCAATATTCAGAGACATGTTTTAAATTTAAAATGTCAGGAAGATTTTGTGCTGTAAAAGTTTATAAAAACCGTGAAGGTGAAGGAATAAATTTACAATTCTTCAAATTCCCTGACGTGCGAAGGCGAGTTTTGTGTTGCTATTTTCTTTTAAATTCTCAAGTTAAGCTGTTAATGTTTTGTTCAAAAATAACAATGACAACGAGAAAGCGTTTTGTATTGATGTATCTTAACATTTAAAACCTGAAGTTAAAGTTTTCTTGAATGAACTTTCATTAATTTTTGAAAATTGCACCTTGTGCCTCATTCTTTTCTGTTTTACTATCTCTAAAACTTGTACATACTATCTATGAAATTTCCACTAAAATGGCATACCATTATTCCGTAAAAAATGCCCATTATACTAACAGGCTCTTATGAAATTCAGAATATTCCTCGAAAAACAGTACCCTCTAATCTTGGCATAGAATCATTTTTAAACTATTGCATCAACAATTTTGAAAGAAATTTTATACAAAAAAAATTATTTTTATTATACTCTAGTTCTTAAATCATAAAATATATTATTATAATTTCAGTAGCCTGCTTAGTATTTTAAAGTTTATTTTAACCTTAAATAGCCATTAACCCATTTTAATAACAAGTGTTTTTTCTGACGGATCATTTCATTCACTCTGTTTTTTTAGCCAGTGTTATTTTAAAACTAACTTAATAATACAGATTTTGTTATCTATTTATGTTTTTTCTTTCTGATAATATTCCATGTATTCTTCAGATGTGGAACATGGTTACTGGCATCAGAAAGATAGGATTTACTGGAAAAAGATGTATTAAGAATAATCAAAACATACAAATTGTGTTCATTATAGATTATACTTTGTAGACTCTTACAAAGTTTGATATATATTTTTGTAAACATTTATTTGAAACGTTGAATTCATAAACTGGGAAAATAATTATAAATAACTTTGTATATAAAATTAATTACATAAATCTAGCAGATTATTAAAAATTCTATTGGAACTGTCCCGTAAATATTGCATCCTGTGTTGATGTTTATTTGTTTACGTTTATGATGGAATGAAATCGGACCTTAAAAAGAAATGGAAGTGTTTTTCTTACAGCAAAATTTTATACCATAAGAACAGAATTTAAACAATTGGATTAAAAAATATAATAAAATACAATAGTTAAAACCATTATTAAGCAAAAATGTATGTGAAGGTAGCACCAAGAACGGGGGGGGGGGTAGCAGTAATAAAAACGTTATTACGTCATTTATTAATTTATCGCAGCTTTTTGCATGACGTCGGTAATGAACGTTCTCCGTAGATGTTGCTCGGACCTTCAGAGGGCGCCACACAACCGGAATTACAGAATTTCTATGGGCCAATCATGGAAGAAGGAGTTATCATGGGCCAATTTCTCCTTCTTCCATGGGGCCAATCGCCAAATGCCGAGTCTCCTTTTACAAATGTTTCTGGTTTCTAAGTTATAATCAATCATTGAAGCAAGCGATTAGCTACTAGCAATTACCAATATGTTTCACAGTAATTAGTTTTGGATAATATTAGGCCTAATATTAATCTGCTCTTGATACCAATAAACAATGGATAACAATAGAACTAACAACTCTTAAGGAGTTGGTTGACATATTACACGCCATATCATAGCATTGATAAGTTTCTAAGACGGTACCATGTGGTACGATTAGGACACTTACTACTAAATCAATTCCAACTATCATTATTTACGCGTTATATTCATTCATGAGACGTCCTTACAAGCTGTTTGATATATTATTCGCCATATCTTAGCAATGAAAGTTCCAATGGTATCATATGGTACGATTATAACACGTACTACTAAACAATTCCCAATATCATGTTACTTATGACAGGTTAATTACTCCTTATGTTCACTCATGACAGGTTGTTACGATTGTTTGATATATTACATGCCATATCTTAGTATTGAAGGTTCCAACGATACCATATTGAATGCATTAAAACACGTACTATAAACAATTCCCAATATCATTATTTACGCGTTATATTCATTCATGTGACATCCTTACAAGTGGTTTTATATATTATATACCCTATCATAGCACTGACAGTTCCAAGGGTACCATATGGTACCATTAAAACACGTACTACTAAACAATTCTCAATATCGTTATTTACGCTCAGTTCATTATCAATATCATTATCAATTTGTTCAATAAATTTGAACGCTTCATATTTCCTTCTTAACGCCTCATTTCTGACACTTACCTTCTACTGCGTTTACCGTTCCTGCGACTTATAATTTTAGACACTCCTGTGTCGTCATTTGATAACGATCTCTTTGCTGATGATGACCTGTTGAAACCAACAATCGACATAACAATGAAACGAAAAAACAATGTTACCCGCATGTTGTTTTATATTGCTTAGGAGACGAGGCAACATGATAAAAAAAAATTAAGAACAGAAGATAAAAGATAGCAGCAGTTATAAAAAGGCAGTTGATGGCTGCTGGTCGTAGAAGGCTGCGCGATACGGTATGGTAGGTTATGGAGCAGCATTATGAGAAATCGCAGATCCGACATTAAAAAGGACTTAACTCCGAACATGAAAGAGAATAAATATTTATCGCATTCGACCCAATATAATCGATCGATATCCCTTCCCTATACGTAAAGGAAAGATGGACGACAAGCACGTCTATGGCATGATCCTCCTTTGCAAGAGATCGTTCAAACATATGGACCAAGAGAGATGGGACTAGATGCATAATAAACTCAATGGAAGAATCCTTCTGGTATTATGCGAGCTATCTGGGCCACATTAAACGTTGTCGATCTTTTAATTTAAAAATATTTGTTTATCGGTTCCTCAGATACCAGTAGAATTGAAATAACCATAACTGTTCGAAAGAGAAAATATGATCCAGGATGATAAAGATTTCATTGACCCATTGTCACGGACGTTCTTCAAATGCGCAACGAGTAACGAACTTATGTCTGCGAGAACAATACAATCGAGGATGAACAATACAAGATGCATGGATGCACCGAATATACGGGTGATTTGGTTTAGGTTCTGATAGTGTTGTACGGCGTCCCACTAACCACTAATGATCCACCAAAAATGATTCTTTATCCCCATTTGTTTACTTAGCTTAGAGTCTGTCAGTTCATTTCCCATCTTCCCCTCAACTCACTGTAGAACGGTCAACGAAGTGACATTAGATAAACTGTCTTCGGGACTCGAAAGTCGAAAGACGAAACCTATGCATCCCTGTTAGTCAACTGTGCAAAAAGAAAAAGAGAAACGTTATAAACAGAAGATAAGACAAGTCAGGCAAACGAAATGCCCAGGGCCGATAGAATTTTAAGGCATTCAACGATAAAAAGGAAAGCGTTTGTTTTCTAAAGAAGTCTTTTGTTATTAGGGTTAGATAAGGTTGCTAAAGAAGACACTGCTTGTAGCAAAGAGTACTTCTAACGGAAATGTGAAGTTCAAAATGAATAAAACTACCTGAAAAGTTAAATGGAGAGAATAGTAATTCTCAATATATTCGAACATACAAGAGTAATTTAATTTGTAGCATTCCTGTATAATGAAATGAGCGTCAATTGTTGAAGTGCTCGGTGCCTTGGCTCATCATAATCTATTGCCAAACGGTTTCTATGTAAGCATGTACTGTTGAAGCGAGCAATTAGCTGCTATCTATTGATAACAATATGCCTAACAGAATGAACTATTGATAATGTAAGGCGTAAGAATTACATGCGATATCTTAGCATTGAAAGTTTCCAATGGGATCATAATGGTATAATTAAAATACTTACCATTGATCCAATTTCAGCTATCATTAATTATACGTTATATTCATTCATGACACATCATTCAAAGGTGTTTAATATATTACATGCCGTAGCCTAGCATTGAAAGTTCCAAGAGACCATTAATGGTTCCAGTAAACCAGGTACCTTTGAACCAATTTTGACTCTCATTAATTTTATGTTATATTCATTAAGTCATTCCAAGCTGTTTGATATATTCCAAGTCATTGAAAGTACTGAATGTACTCAATGGACCATAATGGTTCCGTTATGAAATGAAGTGTTCTCTATACTATCCTTCTTGATGAAGTTGATGGAAACCTTGCAGTACATAGCGAGAAAGAAATCGCACAGAGTTCCGACCGGTTTCGCCTTTTATTCCTGGCATTTATCAAGGATACATATGAAGATGCATGCAAGACGCCTTTTTATATACAGAATATTATGGTACAAATAGTCTATGATTGGTTGGATACAAATTAAGGTGATCTGATAAGCTACGCTAGTAAAATATTTTTGATTGGTGGAACACGATCATGATTCGTAGAACGTGATAAGCGAATCAGAAAAATAAGAATACTAACAAAAGAAACAAGTGCCAGTAAAATAATAAAATTACAACGATAAAAATAAGTGAATAAATAAATAAATAAATAAATGACACAGAGAGTAAAAGAAAATGAGAAATTATTAATATAAAACAAAATAGCATTAACACAAGTGTAAAAATAAATAAACAAAGAGTGTTTAAATCAAGTCGGCAATGGGTGTCAGCATCGAATGTACGTCGAAAATTGTCTGAGCGTTAATGAGTTTGTCCGGTGAATCACGTTTGGCTTTGAAAATTTCTACTTCTTCCAGAATGGCAGTCTTGAAGGAGTCATTGGATCGGTGAACAAAGGACATAACTTCGTTCCGGTTTGAGGACTTATTTCCATTGTCCAGAAGGTGGATGACATATTCTGACTTCATATCTTTCTTTAGATATGAGGAGATGTGTTCTTTATATCTGATGGAGAAATTGCGAGAGCTCAAACCGAGGTAGAAGCTGTCTTCACTGTTATTGTGAATGTTGTTGATCATCAAGGTCAAATTCATCAAGCAAGAGTCTTCTTGATTGTGGTAGCACTTGGTCGTTTGTAACTTCTTCTCAAGTTACCTAAAACACCAGTCAACATCCAAGACCAGGGCATCACCAATTCTACTACCAGTGTCCATTGTCGTTGTGAAATTCTTTTGCATTCTCGAGTCTCCAATTATCGCTTGAAGTCTCAATGTTTGGTCGTTCCTCAGATTACTGGCCATTTGCCCAATACACCAATTGATCTCGCCAGCATAAACTTTCCTTATGGCCTGAAGATGGCTGATCCTCACTTCAACGTCCCTGGAGAAATAGACATTCTCCTTGGAGTAAACTCAAACTGGTAGGTTGTTCTCACTCAGCGCATTCCACTTAGACCCAGAATGCCTATTCTGCAAGCTACTCATTTTGAATGGATTGTAGCTGGCTCGTTTCCTTACACTACTCCCGAAGACATTCGTTGTAACTTTAGTCGCAGCTCTATCCGCATTCAAGAGCAATTAGAGAAATTCTGGAAATTGGAAGAACTTGATGCCCCTAAGCTCCACGCCTTGGAAGAAGACGAGTGTGAATCTCATTTCAAGAGCCACAACAAGCGTGATTCTAGTGGTCGATTTATTGTCAGTATTCCTCTTAATAAAGCTCCAGAAGTATTAGGTGACTCATACAAAAAAGCTGAAAATTCCCTTCTAACTCTTGAGAGAAAATTTGCCTCCAATTTGCACAGTTCATGCGAGAATATGAATACTTGGGCCACATGTCCTTTTGCGATCCTGCACCTTTGAGGTTTCCTGCTTTTTACCTCATCATGGCATTCTCAAGGAAGATAGCCTGACCACAAAGCTTCGTGTCGTTTTCAATGGCTCTGTTCCCACTTCATCTGGTGAATCGTTTAACTCCTTACAATTGGTCGGCCCTACCTTTCAACAGGATCTGTTCAGTGTTCTAATCTAATTTTGCAAGCATGTCTACACCTTCTCAGCCGATATAGAAAAGATGTATCGCCAAGTTTTGATTGATGAGTCTCAAAGACCCTTGCAGCACATCTTATGGAGACCTGATCCACATGATGTCAGCAAAGCTTATAATCTGAACACTATTACTTTTGATACCACTTCTGCTAGCTTCTTAGCAATTCGATGTTTGTTCGAACTGGGCATTGAATGCGCACAATCCCTTACTGTAGTCTCTCGAATCATAAAGGAAGAGTTCTACGTTGACGATTTGTTGAGTGGAGCGAACGACGTCTCCACTGCAAAGGTACTCTGTAAAAACCTCTCTGCTACTTTGCGAACTGGTTGCCTCAACTTACGAAAATGGATCTCGAACGAGCCTTTAATTCTCTCAGACTTCATGGAGTCTGACATTTATCCTATCTTAGTTGATTTGGCTCGCATGATAGCACAAAGACTCTTGAACTGCATTGGTCGCCACTTGCAAGTTGACATTATCTATTTCTCTTACCTATCCAAAAGGGATTACATCTCGCATATTTTCGACCCTCTTGGATTGCTAAGCCCTTGCACTATTATGGCCAAGATGATGTTGCAAACGCTTTGGCTAGAGAAACTTTCATGAGACAATAATATTCCTCACTCCTTGTCCACTCAATGGTTGAACTTTGTGGTGCTCTTACTCTCGCCCGCTTAGCCCAGCAGATTACTTCTGTGGCAAATTACGTTTGACTAGTGCTTCTTCTGGACTGACTCCACTATTTTACTTGGTTGGTTGAAAATGCATCCAAATTGTATACACACGTTTGTCGCCAATCGTATATCTGAGATCCAGACACACTCCAAGAATTTTGTTTGGAATCATGTCTCCAGTGGAAACAATTCTGCCGACATCCTCTCAAGAGGGGTCTCTCCTACTGTGCTGAAGGATTCCGTCTTGTGGTTTCATGGACCACCGTGGCTCTCTCTAGATGAATCTTCCTGGCCAACTCTGCAAACGCATTCCGTACCACCTGATCTTCCGGAAGTAAAAAAGTTAGATGTAATATCTGCCACCGCTTCATGTTCTTCATTTCCATTTTCAAGATTTTTCCGATTTTGATCATCTAAATCACATCGTTGCCATCATCGCTGAATGTTAAGACTTGTATTATTTCATGAATATTGTAATTCTTTTAAATAAAACCCCGGTTATTTTGCATCTGACTGACAGTCTGACAAGTTCTTTTCTGAGGGACTTTTATATTTAAAGACATTTTGTGAGCGTTAGTGCACCCTATATCTAGTGATAAGTTTGATTTAATACATCAAAAGTATTAAAAGAGTTACCTTGCTTTTCATTCACACCTTCCTTATCCAGCTGACACGATTGTCCGAAAGGTGACTTGAAATAGTTTTGCAGTAACAATCGTTTTGCAGCATCCCAAGAATCAGTGACTTGAAATAGTTCCTGAATCCATGTGCACATGTGCACCTCCACCACTGAAGGGAAAATCTGTCCTAGGAGAGGGACTGGGATGTCTTGCAATGTTGCTTGTTTCTTGAACTGAGCCAGGTAATCATAAATATTGGCGTATCCATCAAATAGGTGTTGTCGATACCTATGGACATATTCATAGTGTTCTCGCACCAAAGTTTCGACCACTGTCGCTTGTCTCTCGAAGTTGCGAGTCATGATCTTCCATATTTTTGCTTCAGCTACGTCTGTAAATCGTACCAAACCCTTCCTAAGGAAAGTGGTTAGATCTGCTGTCTCTCCACTCGCCATAAACGGATGTACTGTATGTGTGTGCCAGCCCAGATGTCAGCTAACTTCTGTTTGATGCCTTGTTTCAAATTTGTTTCTGGTCGGCATGGTATCCTTAAATGACCTGCTATTTCATGGATGGCCCCGAGATGGGGCAACGCTGCATATACAACGCTGCTATGACTAGGTTGGTTTCATCTACTTCTCTCTCCGTTGTTATTATTCTCTGTTGTCTTCGATTATCATTATTCTCTCTCCATGTTTTCTTTTAAAAATTGTTTTCTCTCATAGATAAAAAATTAAATACGTCTCCTTTCTTGTTTTAATTTTGTCTCTTAGCTCTGCTGTCAATTTTCGTCATAGTCGCCCTTTTATAATAAGATTTCTCTTCGAACTACCATCTTATTCTCTCTTTAGTGCTGAGTGAAGGCATTGCCTGTTTAACATTAATTTAATCCTTGTATACTTTCATATCCATAATTCAATTTTGCATCAGAAAAAAAGTCCTCTGTATCGGTCTGAAACTAACACGACAGGTATCGGGTTCCAAACGCATTGACGAGGTTACAGAGGTGAAAACTGGAAAAAGACGCTGTGAATGAGAAACAAGATAACTCATTTAATATTTTTGATATTAAAAATTAAAATTATCACTAACTTATAGGGCGTACTAATGCTCACTAAATATCCTTAAATATAAACTTCTTTCAGAAAAGAATTCTTCAGACTATCAGTCTGATGAAAAAAAAAACCGGGGCTTTATTTAAAAGAATTAAAATTTTCAAGAAATATTACCAGTCTTATCATTCAGCGACGATTCATATATCTTTTTTTTAAAATTCAACCCATATGACTTTCGTTTAAGCTTTAACACATCCAGTTAAATCGTTTTCTTTTTCTCGTCCATAGTCTTTAGAAATGCACAGAGAGTAAGGTCACCATTAACATACAAGAAAACTACGCAAATATTACGATATTTTTGACATGCGCAGTAAGTCATCTCATCAATATGCTTTGTCTGGATTTTACCCATGATGCACTTGTTCTACCATACTAATGGTGGAGATATCGTTGAAACGTGGAAAGCCTATTAAAAGTCATAATATAAAACAAATTGCAACCGAGTCGAATATTCTACGTCATTTTTTAATTTATTAATTTTATTTATTAATTTCATTTATCTATTTAAAAGGAAAAACGAAAATAGAAACTAAATATAAATACGAAAACAATGTTTCGAAAACGAAAGCGGATGTTTCATGGAATAGGGAAGCGATTTACTTCCCGTTAACGTCTATTGGCTGGAGTTAGAAATGACGTCATCCTGTCGTTCAACTTTTGTAGCAGCAGCTATAGTGATTGGTTCTTGTCATGAACCATATAAATCGATTGACGAAATGAGATTTTGAAAATCTTTCATACCCTTCGAGGAGTTAGAATTACGGACAAACAGATAGACAGACAGACACGTTTCCCCACACTGATGGCATAAGGCACCTTTCGGTACTTAATAAACCATTAAAGAATGACATAACCAAATACCGAAAAGCTAAACTAATCGCTGTCACAAAATATTTGAAACATATTTCCAAAATTTTTGAATTGCTTTTGAAAACATGAAAACAGGTTCCAGTGATTCAAATTCGGTAATTTTCGAACTTTGTAATTATTCTTATATATTCGTTCATGACAGGTCGTTACGATTCGTTTGATATATTATATGCCATATCTTTGCATTGACATTTTTCAATGGTACGATAATTGTGTCATTATAACATGTGCCACTGAATCAAATTCATCGATCGTCGAACTTTCTAATTATTCTATATTTAGATGTAGTTATTTGATGTACTATTTGCTATATCTTATCATTGAAAATTATCACGAAATTACTATATCAGAAGGGGTGGCCAGCACCATCTCCAAATATGAACTCGATTGAGCATGTAAGGGAGAATACATAATAGAGAGGTTAAGCACCACGTAAACGTGAACGTGACGCGAACGCGTGTGACGTTTCCAATCTGAAATAATGTAGGTTTTTCATTGTTAGCAACTGAAAACAATGAAAAAGCTACGTCATTTCAGATTGGAAACGTCACACGCTCGCGTCACGTTCGCGTTTACGTGGTGCTTAACCTCTCTAATAACGTTTTATTCGCTCTTAGCAATTTTATGGGGTCTAATCCTTACCCCTACAAAATTAAAATTTTCAAAATTTACCCCTTCACCCCCAGGGACACGAAATGTTTTCATTCGGAATTAGTGGACATCAAAACCAAATAATCAATATTCATTTTCCCCCCACCTGTTCCCCTTGAGCCGTTATTTGGACCTAAAGACGGGACACCAATATGAAACACCCTGTATAATCTATAACAGTTTAAGTGTCGAAAGTTATAAAAAGTGCATTTGTAATATTATTAGTTAGAAATCCGTCATAGTAATCCACCGCCTTCTATTTAAGTAAATTAATGTATAGAGAGAATTTAAATGAATAAACTTGAAGAACTGAAAGATTAAATGGAGAGTGAAGTTATTCTTTATATATTTGAACAAATAAAAGTTCTTTAATTTGTAGGCATTCCCACATAATATTAAGGAAGTGACCCTCAATTGCTGAAACATTATGTGTATGCATCTATTATTTTTTTCATATTCAATTACCAAACTGTTTCTACGTTGTCATCTACCATTGAAGCAAGCGATTAACTACTACAAATTAGCAATATATCTCACAATAATTTGATTAAGCCAAACGGCAATAAACTATGGATAACAATAAGTCTAACAACTCGTAAGAAGTTAGTTGATATATTATACGCCATATCTTAGTATTGAAAGTCCCAACGGTACCTTATGGTACTATTAGGACACGTGCTACTAAACTAATTCCCACTATCATTATATAGTCGTTATATTTACTCATGACAGGTTGTTACGAGTTGTTTGATATTTTACATACATTGAAAGTCCCAATGGTACCATATGATACCATTAAAACACGTACTACTAAACAATTCCGACTATCATTATTTGCGCGTTATATTCATTCATGAGACATCCTTAAACATACACGTGGCACTAGACCAATATCTGCTATCACTAGTTACTCTTAAATATTCGTTCATGAGGCGCCGTGACGATTTGTTTGATATATTACATGCCAAATCTGGTTATAGGAAATTTTTAAGGGGGTTTCATAATGGTACCATTAGAGTACGTGCCATTAGAGCACGTACTTATTCCGGCTATCTCACGTTTGAACTTGTTCGTGCTCTGTCCCATACAAATGGTTTGGTGAAAACAGAGCGTGAAAAAGTTATTTCGTTTTCAAGTTATCGTAATAAATAATTAGCTCCCTACGAATAAAAAAATTCATTTCATTTAGACCGATCTTCCCTTTCAATAATCGTTAATCACGTGCATCCTGCACTCGCACCATCTCATTAACGTTTAGAGCTCGCGCAGAGCCGAACCGATGTACTCAGCACGCGTTTTCCTCAATGCAAGGATACTTCGTCTCTTCCAGCAATTCAATACAAGCAGTCTCTCTATTGCAACATAATGCATTGATGGAATTGGGTCTACAGACGGACGGACGAACAGCTGGATAAACCGATCACATGAGCACTTTTCTACGAAAATGTGCTAAAAAGAAATAAACATTTACTCTAAACCAATAATGCCTCGAGGTAAACCACTGAATGGATATGAAAAAGGGTCAGATCAAGATCCTGCATGGAGCTGGTCATTTCGAAAGAGATGGTAAAATACTGGGACGGTCACATAATGTCATAAACAACATCATCAAATTGAAGAACAACTACGGCAAGAAAACGCATCCGGGTGTCCAACAATACTTATTTCAAGAGTCAAAAGGACAATAATCAAGAGGAGGATAACCACAGAAATATATCCATTATCGAAGTAGCAAGATGTTAAGACATCCTTGCATCAAATAGTACTATAGCAAATGTCATTCACGAGACTCAGACATTTGTTTACAAGAAGTTGTATGCTCAACCTGCCGTCTTACCGAGGCACAAAGAGAAAAGACTACCATGGGCCAAAGAAATGATGTCACGGACAACTGAATGGCAAAAGGTCATCTGTAGTGTTTCAATTCAAACTTGATGGCCCAGATGGCTGGAAATTTTACTGGCATGATCGGAGGAAAAAATAAAGATGAGGTACCGTCAACAAGAAGGAGGTTGTGTGATGGTTTGGAGAGCTTTCAACTGGCATAGGCAAGGCAATTTAGCATTCATTTCAGGCAGAATGAATTCGGCGATGTATCAAGAGATGTTGGACACCCACTATTGCCAGTTGCCTAACAAATTGGGAGGGGGTGGGATCATTCCAGCAATATAATGCACCAATTCATACATTTCAATGGTTTCTTGCAAATGCGGTTCAAGCAATGGATATGAACCTTATGGAGAATATTGGGGTTGACTTGCACGAAACGTTTACACAGGAGCCTGCCAATTTTCTGCAATGAACAATTTGAAAGCTGAGTTAATAGATAACTGGGAAGAAATAAACCAAAATTTCCTGCAACAATTGGTGAACTCAATGCCCAATCGTATTTTCAAATTAATTCAGAAAAATGGTGAATGTACATACTTTATTACTACGGTATAACCAGACAATGCAGTTGAAAGCCTGTATTGATTCGAAGCCTTCGTTTGATTCCAAGGAAGCCTATTCACTTCGCCACATGGATTGACGAATCCATTGGAAAATACAGGTGTATGACGGGCAACTCAGGCAAGTAACAGCCAACAATGATGCTCTAAGAACGTTTCGAATTTGATGTGGAAGAAAGCATAATTTTCTTCAGACGATCCTTTGAATTGTCGTAACTCTTTTGGTGATGAAGCACTTTTGACCCCATGATCATATGATATTTTCTGCTTGTTTGCTTTCTGGATTTTACCCTGAAAGTTTGTACAGACCATTCAGAAACATCCTACATTTATATGATCTATTTTACTTGTTTTGGTATGGGGAACCTCTGAGTTCCAACTGCTAAATGAGAAACTTGATTTCTTGTTAGCCTATAAATTTTAAATGGACCAAAGTAGGATAGAATATTAAGGCAAGTCTACTCTTCATTAATCGTTGATGTCTGCTTCCCTCTGTTCTCGTGATTGACGGATTAACAATGGAAAATGGGTGAGACGGCTTCTGGGCCAGCATCAAGATGACACAGTGCATTGGATGCTCAGCAGATGGGGGATTGCCACTGGCTAGATCCCTACCAGTGATTTCTATCTTTGTACACCCCGTGATTGATGGCTTAACAATGGGGTTTTCGGTCCATTATATTCTAGACCGTACTTGAAATTAAAATCACGGTCTATAGATATAAGAGGGGAGATCAAAAAGTAAGTTGAACTTCCACGGTATGGCCATTTATTGCACAACCTATACAAAAGCAACACGGCTATAGAGCATACAATGTAGGTTCACTTTTCCACATAGTCCCCAAGAGACCCTAAACATTTATCCGAACGATCAACCAACTTTTCGATTCCGGATGCATAGAAATCTCCTCCAGCGTTTTGTAACCACACGGTGACAGCCGCTTTCACCTCCTCATCGTTTCGAAATCGTTGTCCACCGAGTTCCGTTTTGAGCTAACCGAAAAGATGAAAGTCGCATGGCGCTAAGTCGGGACTGTATGGAGGATGTTGCCAAACCTCCCACTTGAATCGCTGCAGCAGTTCGCACGTTTGTCGGGCCTTGTGAGGTGTTGCGTTATCGTGCAACAAAATCACACCGGCGCTCAATTTCCATATACAGCAGTGATTTCACGATGAATGTCCGTGCAATCCACCCGTTTGGCCCATAGAAATCGGATTGCTGCTCACACCTCAAGTTTGGAGTGGACATCCAGTTGACGCGCCATTGCTTTTAGCCCGCTAGTCACACAAAACACGACGGGAAACCACAGCAACCGTCCTATCCGATGTCTGCGCAGTTAATGTCCCTTTCTCCGCTTTGCCCAAGATTGCGACACACAGCGCGCTCCTGCGGCGAGTTAGTGCAACTTACTTTTTGATCTCCCCTCATAACTTAAATGGTCATCGAGCTCCACTGGAAAATGAAGCTAAAATTTCTAGCTCCCGATAGGGCGGAAACTCCAATGAAAATTGGCGTTGCATGTACAATCGGCTCCACTGCACCTGCAGCGCCGCCCTATCGGGAGCTAGAAACTTTACTTTCATTTCAGTTTCAATGAAAGACCTCCGGTGCGATCTGTTTTTCTTAGCTTCTCGAAACAACGGAAAATGGCGGAAGCTCAATGACCATATATATCTATAGACCGCGATAAAAATCTAATAATAATGTTATATAAACAATTGCAACAGGAACAATGTGTGAAACCGTCATTGTAAAACCAGTTTATTGGATTGAGAGGACATAAATTATAAAAACATCTTAAATTATCAAATTTTGCTGATTTGATTGGCTTTCTCAATCAAATTTTCTTATAAAATCATTTTCTGATTTTAGTTGGCTTGCTAGTTTATACATTTTACCACACGGTCGCTAATTCTATTATCTCTTTACTTTAACATAAAACTTTACCAACCATTTCTTTATTCCGCGTTAATGCAAACAATTAATAGAGTGTATTAATTATAAACCTCAGAGGGTTTGCTAACTAGTAATGCATGTTTATGTAGCTAGTGCGTTTTGCACGAAAAAAATTCCATTTCAGGTGTTTATCCACGAAACTAAAACAAACCGAAAACTCCAGTTTCCAGTCGCTAATATTGGCCGAGCTATTATTGCTTTTCCATAGCGAGGACTTAGTTTCACAAAACAGAAAATGTAGAACGCATAAATATTCATTTTTGTCGCGTGCGATTTAATGAATTTCTTCTGTTCTTAGCAAAGAAGAAATGAGGCAGAATAGCCGTTCTATTTGTAGCGAGAAAAATTCAAAATTTCCTAAGATTGTTCTTTTAGACAATGTAAATTTTATGTACTTGATTCCTACTTTAATTGAAATATTTTAAAATGCATAGTCTATGTGAAGGAAAAATACAATTATTCGTTTTTATTAAATTTAATTAATGGACGAATTAAATTTTTACTTTAGGAACGTTTAAACTAGAAACGACTATAAACAGGGAAAGCAGTAGGCATACATGGATTTTAACAAAATATCAAATGGTCAGACGACTGCTCTTAATGATTCAATGATTTCGTATCCCTCTTCTGTTCTTTACTATTACCTGGTTCCTTTCCTGTTTTCTCTACTTTTCTGTTTATCTTCCTGGAAAAGAAAACAGTGAAACGAGAAGATCACCGGATCTCATGCATAACGAATGTAACTTCATTTCAGAAACAAGTATAAAGCGAAGTTTCCATCGAAGTGATGTGTGTTTTCAGTAGGAAACAGCACATTGTTTTATTACGTTAAAGAGAAGGCTATTAAAAACAAGTTCACATTAAAGACTCGCATCATTATCGAGAAGATCGATCGGATTACTTTTAGCTTGATATCCCGAAAGAATAATAAGACTGAAGAACCTCCATTTTCTGCACAAGTTTGTGTATACCGACTATCTTAGCATAAAATGGGATTTGATATTTTAAAGTACTCAAATTAGTTACAATAAAAATCGCCATATGAAACTACACAACGGGTCATAGGGGCCTTGAGAAACTGCTCAAAAAGAAGCTTTCAAATGATTCATATAATCATGGGAAGCAGGAGCTAAAGCAGAAAATCATATATCTATTGGTGAAAAATGTCTGTCGATGCCGTTCTGTGGTTGAAAAGTATGGCACCGGAAAGCAGCGTACTTAGGTAAAAAATAAAAAATTATATGTATATGTGCCTACAAAAGAATTCATTTTAATGCAATTTGAACACATAGGTAAGAATGGACCTGTAAAACCAATATTCTTTAGATACCTTCTGCATCTTCAACTTGAAGATGATCGATCAAATCTTGATGTTTTCGATGGATATGCAATGCATTTAGATAAAGCGACATAAAATACACACGTGCGGAGACTTCTTGCCTGAACTTATTAATTTTCAAGGCGAAGCTGATTTCATCAGAAAAATGTCGGTGGTTGAGATAGCACGGCAACTTCAAGCAGATGATCAATGTAACCCGGGAAATGAAAACAACACGTTCCCCTAGACGCAAGCAAGTTTGAATTACTGCATCAATACAGTTTTTTCTTACAACTGAAAAACTCGCATACCGATAAATTAACCCTGTATGCCGTTGAATTTAACCATAGTTAAGCCGTCTATATAAATGGCAAACTGACGGGCGCTTGTTGTGCTTGTATCTTTTATTCCCCGAATCATATTCTCCATCAGTCGGAGTTGAATATACACTGAGTGGCCAAATTATTATGACCACCTGACAGTTTTAGGCAAATGAGCTATGCGTCACAGCGCTGCCGCTAGAGGGCTAGATAGCTATAAAAAGGGAATGCAGGCGAGGTGAACCATCAGTTGCATAGTGTTTTTTGCGACGATATGGGCAAAAAACGTGATTTAACTGAGTTTGAACGCGGGATGATCGTCGGCGCGCGCAGTGTCGAAACCAGTATCAGCAAAACAGCTGAACTTGTGAAGTGTTCAAGAGCAGCAGTTATTAATGTTTACAGAGAGTGGACTACCAAGCAAAAAACCGGCTCTCAACGTCAAGCGTGTGGTCGTCACAGGGTCCTCAATGCTCGAGCTGAAAGGAGATTGGCCAGAGTTGTCCAGGACGACAGAAGAGCAACAGTGCGTCAAATAGCGGCAAATCTTAATCAAGGACAAACTGTGACCGCCTCTGAACGAACTGTTCGCCTCTCATTACACCCTTTAGGCTATGGAAGCCGACGACCAGTTCGAAAGCCTCTACTGTCAGCCTTGAACAAGAGCAGACGTCTCCAGTTCGCCAAGGAGCACAAAGATTGGACAGTAGATGAATGGAAAAGAGTCATGTGGTCCGATGAGTCACGATTTCAAATGCATGGACCCCACCTGCATGCTGGACCCCACCTGCATACCCACAACGAAGCATGGACCCCATCTGCATCGCCACAACACTTCAAGCTGGTGGCGGCAGTATTATGTTTTGGGGGATGTTTTCTTGGCATTGTTTGGGTCCTTTGATTCTTCTGCACGGATGTGTGCTTGCCCAAGATTATTTAAGTATTGTCGCAGATCAAGTACATCCCGTTATGTTAATGGTGTACTCTGACGGGGATGGATACTTCCAGCAGGACAGTGCTCCTTGTCATAAGGCTGGCATCGTCCTCAGATGGGTCGAAGAACATGCCGGAGAGTTTACCTTGCTTCGTTGGCCTGCATAATCGCCAGATCTCAATCCTATTGAGATCTTGTGGGATGAGATCGAACGGGCCATCAGGCAGCGGGATCCAGCACCATCAAATCTGCAGGAATTGGAAGATGCAGTTCTTCAGAGTTGGTCTCAAATTCCTCCTACAACCTACCAACATCTCATAGAATCCATGCCCCGAAGAATGCAAGCAGTAATAAGAGCGAAAGCTGGTCATAAGGGGGTGGTCATAATAATTTGGCCACTCAGTGTATCTTCTATTTAGTACACAATAAATATATGAAAATCTAGTTGTAGGTCCCCATGTGTGATCATTTCCTGAGGGGGATTTTTCTTTACCCCCTCCGTGATTGAGTCGCCTGTGGAACCGTTACGTTGATTGGCGCTTAATGAATAGTCGTCTTATTCTTCCAGTATTATTTTCGCCTTCATCAAGAGTGCATACCTATCTTCAACTTCCAGTATAGACTGTTGCATAAGCCAATCAGTCGCAGTTACATAAGCCAATCAGTCAGCCGCCTAACGCGCAATACTGAACCTTTGCATTGGCATTGCCTAGATAATATTCTCAGCTTTGTCACCACATTTTTCTTTTCTTTCGTACTGTTGTTCTGCAAAAAGGAATGTCGAGAACTGGATTCACTGCTGATGAGATGTGCAAGGTAAAGGCTATCTGTGGCCGGTTGCTAGTTGTGTTGTTGCCGTTTCCGTTCTTATTCTGTTGTCTCATGAATCGGAGAAGTGATTCTAGCTTAAACTTTCCGCTAGTGAAGCAGGCGATCTCGTCATAGAAAAAATCTAGCCGAACTAACAAGAAAGGATGAAAAGAAACTACTATGAAATAAAATTAGATGAATTTTATAAAATAATTTTATAAAATAAAACTACTACATAGATGAATTTTATAAAATAAAAAACTCATATGTACATTACGGAGATCTCTGTCTCCTTCATCAATGAGAATCAACATATTGTGTATATCGTGTTCGCTTGCCTATCTCTTTAAATGTTACATTGACGTTTAATGGAGTGCCTACCTAATGTAAACTAGGTATATAAATTAAAAACAAAAACTCACTCTGACAGTACATCTCTATGCCGTTTTCATCTTATTCTTGCACAATTATGCACTACTACATCGGCTTCTCTCGATAGTAAAGATTGTGTAGAATGATGTTGATAGTAAAGTTATTGTAGTGCCCGACACGAAAGAAAAATGATGCATGCGTAATATATCTGCTTATCTATTGTATTTTATTCAAAATTCTTCAAACGTGGCTTCCACCTCACCGTTTATTCAAAGACGGTCCAAAATCTTTAACGTTTTAACTACACTGCTTTGTAATGAAATTGGCCTATCAACAAGGAGTTATTCGACCTTATCCATATTTAGTGGTGGGGGGGGGGGGTCGTCTACTTCACACTAGTAAACGATTAGATGCATGCTCACGGGTCATGACCATTTGGTTGAAACAGGGTGTTCGGGTGCCTGTATATTCTCATCAGTTGACACCTGTGCTAGACGTTCCATGCAGTAGGGAGGAAGCAACTGCCTCGTGAACGTACAGTACTGTATCCCGCACAACTGTCTCAATGTCGCGACGACGACAATGACAACCATTCATTCAATTAACGGACTTTGAACGAGGTCGGATTACTGGCCTCTTCAAGGCTAGATGGTCAACCAGACGGATTGCTGTCCATGTATCGGGGGACGCAGGGACAGTAGGCCGATGTTGGAGGCAATGGCGAGAGGAAGCCACACATGCCAGAAGACCAGGCTCTGGGGCCCGGAGAAGCACGTCGGCTCGTACAGATAGGCGGATACTGCGAACAGCGCTAGCGGACAGAGCCATCACCCTGCAGCAACTGCGCGACAACATCACTATTTCCGGTACTGCTCCAGTGTCAATAGCGACAATAGCACACCGGTTACACGCCGCGACAATGTCTGCCAGGCGATCATTGTTGTGTCTTCCTTTGGCACCTGAGCACCGCGCGATACGACTGCAATGGTGTCATGAACGAGTGGGCTGGAGAATGGAATGGCGCCCGATGGACTTCAGCGACGAATCACACTTTTGTTTGGACACCGGCGACAGACGCGGACGGGTGTGGCGCTGACCATTCGAACGTGCTAATGAACAATGCATCCGGTATCGCCATCGTAAACCAACACCCGGGATCTTGGTCTGGGATGTCATCGGCTATGATACCAGAACGCCTTTAGTCTCCGTCCAAGCACTCTGACAGCAGCACGGTACGTCACAGAGATTCTTCAGCCCGTATTACTGCCCTTTCTGCACACCGTACCCGGCGCAGTCTTTCAGCAGGATAACGCCAGACCGCACACGGCATGATATCAACTACCTGCTATGACCCGCGAGGTCCCCAGACCAATCACCAATAGAGCACGTGTGGGACATGATGGGACGACGTTTACGATCACCCCACAATCTCCATGAACTGACAGCAGGTTCACCAGGTTTGGGCAGACGTACCCCAAGATGACATTCGCCAACTGTATGATCACCTACACCTGCGGCTGGAACAATGCATCGCCGCTAGAGGTGGTGCCACAACCTACTGATGTCGCTTTCCGTTGGGACACCCTGTACAAACGAGTGCACGTCTTGGCTGCATAACGTAATAAAGGTATGTTCAGATGTATCTCTTGCTGTATACCTACTTTTGGCTCATTCGGATAACTCCTTGTGGGTGGGGCAATTTCATTGCAAAGCAATGTATTTAAAAGAGAACCGACTTGGATATAATAACGATGTGATAATAAAAGCGATGAGAAGGCAACGTGAGTATTGTACAAAGGATTGTTAGAGATCTATGGCAACAATTAGAGCATTTAAATGTGGTGCGCGCGTTTATTTCACGTGAGATATCGTGTGGAGTATTGTTAGGTCGGGTATTAAAATAGTTTGTGTTCGAACAGTGAGCTAAAACCATTGAGTTATACACCGAAAATAGCCAGGTATTGGGAGGGCTACATAACACCCCTTTCTGACGTCAAATTCAACTATTCCGAAAATATGAAAGCATGCAAGAGGCAAGGCTTCGTAGTTTCCAAGAAAGGGATATCAAGTGCACTAAACAAATTTGTCAAAACAAAAGCAGCGCCATTACTGGGGGTAAAAAGCAGGCCAACCCGAGACCATCCACAAGCCGTACTCCTCAGGTCGTCCGAAAAATTTGGGCTCTCGTAACCGGATATACCCCATCCAACACAAAGGGCCATTGCAAAGAAGGTAGGGGCATGTGTGTTCACGGTGAACACAAATATCAACCATGAATTTACAACTGGAGAAGCGACACAAAAGCCACGTTCATAAGTTGTTGCCGCGCCATGTTCAAGAGCGACGGACCAACTGCCCGTAATCTGTATCATACGATACCTGGCAGATGAAACTCATAATACGTGGTCACAATATAAGAGGCATATGTTAATTTAAGCGACTGTAACATGAGCCGAGCCATTTTTTTTTACCGCGCAACTGAGATCTCTCAATGCTCAACACTTAAAGACTCCCTTATTTTGCTGCTGTGCACTCTATCTAGTAGGGTAACATCTACCATACTTCTCAGAAATCTCATTTCGGCCGCTTGTACCCGCGATCGCACACTTTCGGTCATTACTTAAGATTCAAGACCATAAGTGAGAATGGGGACAATGATAGATTTGAAAACGGAGAGTTTGGCTTTGTTTCCCAGCTCACGTTTCGTTACCACAGATCGCCATAGTTCACGTCTGACACAGCTTGATGCACCGATTCGAGCATCGAATTCTTTATCCTGCCCCTCTTCACTCTTTATTCTTTTTCTTTTTTAATTTTTCAATTTTTTTTGCATAACACATTAAAAAATATATCTCATGATAAATTCAGAGCTTATACAGGGTGTTTTTGAATTGAGTACAGATTTTTTGGGAGATGATAGAAGAGGTCCTTAGAAGTATTTTTTGTCATATGAACATGGGGTCCCCGCAGCTCCGTTTACTTACAATACTGCATTGAACAATCAAATGACACCGGGACGCGAGAGGGAATGTTCAATAGCTACAATAGTCATCTGTGGTCTCATGTCAACCCATGTGCAACACATGTTGACAGTTTCCAGCATCGTTTTTCGTTGAATATTTGGGCTGGCATGATTCACAATGTCCTGATTGGGCCATATCTCCTATCATGCCGTCTTAACGGGCAAACATACCTTGGTTTCCTGAAGGAGGAGCTCCCTGGTCTTCTTGAACATGTTCCACTAATGACCAGACATTTGATGTGGTTTCAACAGGACGGCGCACCTTCGCATTACACAAGAGCAGTTAGAGATTATCTAAATGAGACATATCCTGGTCGTTGGATTGGTCACCGATGGATTTGTTTTTATGGGGAAGCATAAAATCAATGGTGTACTCCGAACCCGTAGATACCGAAGAAGAATTGGCGGCTCGTGTTGTCGCGGCAGCAGGTGACATCAGCGACCGTGCAAATCAACTGCTTCCACGCGCACATCAATCCATCATAAGGCGTTGCGAATTGTGCTATGAAGCAAATGGCGGTCATTTCGAACAATTACTTTAAAAGTCATACAGTAGATTGTTTGTGTTAATTGCTAAAAATAAAATAATCTAGGCCTACCAAAGCACACTGCGTGCTGGTGTCATTTGATTGTTCAATGCAGTATTGTAAGTAAACGGAGCTGCGGGGACCCCATGTTCATATGTCGTGAGATATCTAGCGATGTGTTCTGCACCTTAAAATAAACACAAGTTTCCTCATACGTTTTTTCGAAATTGCATTTTTTAAAGGAGTAAACAGCTCGTGAAGTTTGGTTAAACTCCGCCCATAACGTAAGCAAAAGCGCATGAAAAAAAAAGTAAACAGCATCACGTGTTCCATTAATAGGTTTCTGCGAACTGCCTGTGCACTGATGTGTTGGCCCTAAACTCAACCACTCTCACAGAAAAGCCAAATTAGGCTAATGGAAACTGCGTGATCGAAAACATACTGCAATAAACATGCTTTATTTTAAGTGATTTTTTTTCAATTACGTAAATATTGTGAATACTGAAGTAAATCATACATTATGTTGTTCTAATCAAAATAAGATCTCAATATTGGAAATGGTCTCATTGTATTCTCATGACTTTTCGTGTTTCAAGAGACTATGTCCCATTTTCTCGGAAACTATGAGAAAGGATCACACCGAATTTTATGACAAAAAAGGTAGGTTTTCGAGACACAATACTTAATTTCTGTAAAACACGATACTTAATTTTTTCCAATATTCTACTCTAAATTCGTAAGAATGTCAATTATGTGACTTGGTGCACTTGCATTTTCGGCAATCCATATTAGCATTGAGTAATAAAAGGCATATGCAACCAGTAAAATAATTTCTAATGATATGTATGCATTACATGGAAATATTTTGCTCAGCAAATATTAAAGCCTCGAGCAATTCTAAAATTTTTTATAAAATTCTAATTAAACTCTCCTTGAAAATCCCGTTTTAAAAGCATTTTTTGAAATTTTACTAAAAGTTTTAAGTCAAAAATTTGGGCTTATTACACTCTTCTAATTAACAATAAAATTTCTTGTAAGACTAGTAAATTTATTGTTTAGAAGGTAGGAAAAAAAAAGTGATCTCATAAAACTGGTTCCCTATAAAATGAATTTAGCTTGAACGATCAACATTATCTACGGGTAATTAAACAACCTTTAGTTCGCCAAGCATCATAAATTCAAGGAAACACTGAGGAAACTAAGAGAGGAGGAAAAAAGCTCGATTCATTTTCTCTGAAGGTAAAAAACAACGAAAAAAAAAAGATTCATAAGAAAACCAGTAAATTATGATTTTTTTTATTCCTTATGAGGCGAAATGAAACCAGCAGCTATTGTAATACTATACAAATCTTTCGTCAGTGCAATCAATGTAAATATTAAAGATTGGGAGAAAAGACAATGACAAATCACAGCCATTCATAATTACGTTTCACCCAATAGGCAAGATTTTTTTTTTCTATGAAAGAATAAGATTTTAGCTTTAGAGATATTTCGATATTCATTAAATTTTTCTGTTTTTTTATCTTCTCCCCTCTTATAATTAAATTGCCCCTCAGACATTAATTAATAGTCGGCCAATTAAGTTTTTCAAATAACTGAAATCATCTTTTTATACTTTTGACGAATTCCCAAGTACTACAGTTTTTGCAGTAATTAAAGATGATTGACAAGAAATAAAAGTTAGTCAATTATTTTTTTTCAAATTTCTATATGATTAGTAAATAGACAAAGTGAACTTTTCTTGGAAAGGACGACAAAAAATAATAAAAAACGTTTGTTGAATATATTGCGCATATACAGGGTGTTTTTGAATTGAGTACAGATTTTTTGGGAGATGATAGAAGAGGTCCTTAGAAGTATTTTTTGTCATATGAACATGGGGTCCCCGCAGCTCCGTTTACTTACGATACTGCATTAAACAATCAAATGACACCGGGATGCTGTGTGCGTTGGTAGGCCTAGATTATTTTATTTTTAACAATTAACACAAGCAATCTACTGTAATGACTTTTAAAGTAATTGTTTGCAAAGAAATTTCAAGGTGGTGCACGTGCTTGTTTGTTGAAAAGTCTTAGGACAAACTTAGTCAAAGAGATTCCATGGTATCCATCCCCTTTGTAAAATACGATTAGTCCATATGTAAATGAACTAATCGCATTCTGGGAAAGCAGTCATTTCGAACAATTACTGTAAAAGTCATACAGTAGATTGCTTGTGTTATTGTTAAAAATAAAATAATCTAGGCCTACCAGCGCACACTGCGTCCTGGTGTCATTTGATAGTTCAATGCAGTATTGTAAGTAAACGGAGCTGCGGGGACCCCATGTTCATATGACAAAAAATACTTCTAAGGACCTCTTCTATCATCTCCCAAAAAATCTGTACTCAATTCAAAAACACCCTGTATTTATAGGATACTCTTTTGTATTCATGAATAAGTCGAATTTTATCAAAAAAAGTCGGTTTCTTTTGAAGCTAGCTTATTATCTTCACTTAAGAGAAATCCATAGAATAGATGCGAAATATCGTCCATAAAAATAAAGTGATGAAAAAAAGACTCATCAGAACAGCTTAAGATGTTGTAGAAGCTCACGTTTAAGAAACGCAAGTCTTTCTAAGTACGCTGAAAATTTTCTACGTTGTTCAGATTGGAATCGACGGTACGCTATTGAGCGCTATTGTGCACTGGGGGCATGAATGGTAATAACATCGAATGTAACTGAGCTTCAGCATATGCTTGGATTTCTGAATGTTTCCTTAGAAGGAAGCGGCATGCGAATTTATGCCAGGAAAACCAAAGTGATGAAGATTAGTAAGAAGCATAGAACGATGAAGTTAAGTTTGAATGTCTTGCCGGTTACTTCCTCGTCTTTACTACTGTTTTTCAATGCCCTGGCTTTACGGTATTAATTATCAATTAAAGAAAAACGTATATTTTTAAAATTACGAAGAAAACACGACTTTCGAGTATTGGATGCAAAAACAATATTATGGTATAGGAATCCAGTTTACTGCATGCATTTGTGTTGTTTTTAAGCAACATCCTAATTTACCGCCAGTAATCCAGTCAATTTTTATCTAACTTTAACAACAAAGATATCGCCTCTCCTTAACCGAATTACAGCAGCAATTCTTTTTAATATTGAATTCCAACTTGGCCTGGCTATCTTATGTCATAAATCGTAAAATTAACACATTAAAGTAATAATACAGTAATTTTTTTAACATGCTCTCAATATTTTATAATATAGTTGTTCCAGGGTTCTGGACACTTTAGTGCTCCAGTTTTCGAAGTAATCTGTCGATTGACATTGACACCACTTCTGCATGAACTGCATTTATTACTTCATCATTGGATATGAAGTTCTTGCCTCCTAAGATTTCTTTAAGCGGCCCAAACAGATAGTGAAAGGTCTGCTATAACAAGAATGAGGAAGAATATCCCAGTTCATTCAGTGTATTCAAAAAACATTTGTGGTCGATTTTTCCTTAGAGCAGCTCTCAGAGTTCAAAGAGATTGCTGTATTAAGCAGCATTAAATGTACGGCGTTCTTCCAGGAAATCCACATGAAGGATATTCTTGTCAAACGTCCCAAATCACGATGTTCATGACTTCATGCCACAGTCATGAATTTTTTTGGTGGAGACTTGTATATCTTCTCTTGTCAGGCCAAAAAGAGAGAGACCCGATCACGGAACTAGACAAGATATCATTGTGTAAATTCCTGAACAGTATATCTCGCCAGGTTTCATTAGCATGTGGACCATTTGGTTGTAAGCCGCCAATTTGTGAGCATAACTGAAATCATCGATAATCAGGAAACCCTCGACATTCAAATAGCTGTGAACGGAACTGAAGCATAGCTTCCATAATAAAAATATACCAAAAGAACTTCTTGAGAAGTTGCATGTACCCATAAAGGTAATTTTTGTCCTCTGATTGACTAGGCTAAATGCCTGCCATTAATAAGGGTTACACACGAAACCTATGATATACATTAGCCTTACAGGAAACCATCGTTTATATCAGCAGTCGAATAGCGCAGTGTACATTTCTTCCGGAGGGACGAAAGCATTGAGTAAAAAGCCTGATGGACTCAAGTGAGCGATGATTATCTACAAAATGTAAGTTGTCGAGTGAGATTGACGATATTAGCAGCCTATAAAAAGAAAGAAAAGAAAAGTCACAAAAACGGGACTAATAGCAATATCACATTACTCAGTGAACTGGAAGGAAACTTTGTTAATGTCTTCAAAATTGACATCCAGAACGTGCCTCGGCTTCCGATACGTTGTGTGCCACCTCACTTCCAGCGAGTGCTTCAAAATTCCCGTCACTAAATCTTGCTATGACACTTCATTTTCTACAGCTTATTCCTCAGGAGGTTTTGAACAACTCTGTCAATTTGGATCATTTCAAGACAACTAAGAAAGTGAGGTGGAATATTCACGGATTTGGGTGGAAAGAACGTAATCCTCCCACTAATCGTACTCTTCCTCAACAAATTTCAGAGGAAATACAATTAGATTGATGAAAAGCCTGATGTCCCCAAGAGGCCATGTACAAAATGGAAAAGGGAAAATAAACTTGACGATGGTCAGACTAGAAACAAAACAAATCAGTTGAAAATGCGTAAGCCAGTTAAAACATAATTATTGTACATATATTTGCGAAGTCGGTCGTTCCGTTCCCAATTTTTTTTCGAATATTTTGATTTTTACTTCAGATTCGGATACAGCATCAAAAAATAATAAAAATTATATTAGGCACACAAGTTCTGTCTAATCGGGAATATGGCCAAAATAACGGTTAAAATCTGGTGAAAACTTTCAGTCTATTAGGCAGGGTATCTCATCTAAAGTGAGAGACTGCAGAGTAATTTCAATGGAAAAATTACTATATATTTATGTGAGGGGTCTTTATTACACACGCGTGGAAATGAAAACTCGATTGAAAGATAGACATTTACGTGCTCTGCTGAAATTATGGACACTGCGACAAAGGGTCTTAAGGACCTTGCAAAGAACCGATTCCAGGAAAGCTTTCGTTAGCAAAAACGTTTGACTGCAGTAGAACAGTTATTTGAGAAACATGTTGTCTAAATGCTTGTATACTGGTTATTTTTTGAATTAAAAATCCTTTCAGGGATTTTTTTAAGCTACCTCGTACAGCTAGCGCTTGTCTAGATTAACGGTTATATTTTAAGTTATAACATAACTGTGTTTCATAGTTGATTGTCGAATGGCTTGATACGAAGACCTTGTCGCATGGCTAGATTCCTTATCCATATGGGTGCAGGTCCATGAACTAGTGCTTCCATGGTTTCAATGACCGTATCTTTCTTGAACCTGATCGTGAAGAGACTAGCATCATATTACATCCAAAGCTTCGACCTTTTTAACCT
This sequence comes from Rhysida immarginata, assembly GCA_023313115.1. Lineage (NCBI taxonomy): Eukaryota > Metazoa > Arthropoda > Chilopoda > Scolopendromorpha > Scolopendridae > Rhysida > Rhysida immarginata. The sequence continues at coordinate 3,465,557 of JAHWFO010004193.1, forward strand.
TTTATTGTGACAAGAGTGATATAGGGTGTAATATTAGTTGGTAAAAGGAGACGTCTGAGGGGCGCAGCTCCCAGCTATGAAGTAATTATTTCATACTCCCGTCATTTTGAAGGGATGACAGCTCATCCAAGATAGCGCTGCAACCTTTTCTGCCATCTCCTGGGAGCACATTTCATTGGTCTTGGTGTTACTGCATACATAGTGGATTTTTTCTGTCCCCAGAAACAGTTTCTACAGGGTGTAACAAAAAAGTACAGTCAAACTTTCAGGAAACATTTCTCACATGTAGAGGCAGAAAATATGTTATATGAATATGGGTCCGGAAAAGCTTTATTTCCATGTTAGAACTCATTTTCTACAAAGCCATCAATAATTACATTAGTCATAGGAAACACATGAACAGAGCGTACCAGCACACCACATGAAACTCTTTCTTACATGAAATGTTCAAAATGACCTCCGTTACCATGGATACATGCATCAGTCTCGCCGTCGCATTGAATCCCGGATGCGCTGATGTATCCCCGGAAAATTGCGTATTGTTTTGCAGCCTTCCACATTACGGGCACGAAGACTTTCTGCAGCTTTACCGGGGTTTCATGCATAAAAGCTTTCAAATGCCCCGACAAATAAAAGTCTATGGGTTTAGGTTCGGAGAGTGTAGAAGCCAAGGAACTGGTCCACTTCTACCTATCCATCTGTCACCTATCCATGTGAAAATGAGTTCTAGCATGGAAATAAAGCGTCTCCGGACCCAAGTCCATATAAATATTTTCTTCCTCTACATGATGAGGAATGCTTCCTGAAAGTTTGGCCATACCTTTTTGTTACACCCGGTATCTACCAGGTTGGCTAATAAGTTTTTAGACTTTTTGAACACAACATTTGTTCTGATATAACTACATAAACAAGCACACCTAATCCAAAAGGTAATTACCCTCGTGATCTATCACCTTTTGCCATGATTTTCATACCGAAACCCGGTAAGGGTCGCTATGACCTAGCCAAGAGTTTCCTTTGTGCTTAAGTGCCTTGAGAAGATTATTGATGGGCGAATTAGAGAAGATTTTGGGACTCTTGGTCTCTTTCACGCTAATCAATTTGCCTATCAGTCTGGCAAATCTACGGAGGTAGCTTTACACCATTTGGTGGTAAGGATCGAAAAAACTCTGGAGTATAAAGAGTTTGCTCTAGCTGTTTTTCTCGATATTGAGGGGGCGTTTGATAACACTTCCTACGACTCTATTGCTAAAGCTTTAACTGCCAAAGCAATTTCTCCACTAATCCGCAACTGGATTCAGGTCCTCTTAGCGGATAGAATAATTATATCTGACTTGTTGGGTGAGGGGATTGTTGCTCGTCTTTCCAGGGGCTGTCCGCAGGGTGGTATTCTTTCCCCCCTGCTCTTGAACCTGGTTGTGGACGACATCATTTCTTTCTTAACGACCAAGGTATTTAGGCCCAGGGTTACGCAGACGATATTCTCATCTACGTTTCTGGATCGACAAGCTCACTATTTTTGATCTTGTACAAATGGCTCTGTATAAAATTCAATCATGGTGTTTAGAGCGGAATATAAGGGTTAATCCCTCGAAGACCACTCTAGTTCCCTTACAGGCCGAAGAGAAACCATTTCTTTTGATCTCATACCAACTTTGTTTGTGGAGAAGATCATTGTGAGGAACGAAGTCAAATACTTAGGGATTATCCTCGATAGTAGGTTGACTTGGAAACAACATCTTGATTAAAACATTAATCAAGTTAAAGTTGGACTTTACCGATGTCGTAGAGCCCTTGGTAAATCATAGGGTCCCAAGATGATTTACTCCCAAGATGATTTACTGGTTATATATCACGGCGATCAGACCTATTTTGACATACTGCCCTCCAATTTGGTGGCGTAAGTCTGAGCAACTGACCGTTAGAGCCAAGCTGCCCCCTCTTCAAAGATTGGCGTGTTTGAGTATAAAGGGTGCTGTCTCTACCACGCCAACCAAGGCTTCAGAGATTATACTTTCTCTGACTCCACTTGAAATATATATCAAAGGTGTAGCCAGGAAAAGTTCATATAGACTGAGTAATCAAGGGCTACACTTCCCTGGGGATGCACTTCCCTGGGGATGCACTTCCCTGGGGTGAAGTCTCATACTTTCATTAGCCAGGTTTTTACCAGTCATATTCTGCCTTCTGATATTGCAGTTACTCAGGACCTCCCTGAGCCCTCGAGCGAGGTCATAATTGATCCGGTGGTAGAGCCAGATGGGTTGAGTTGGCAATTTCCCCAGGGTGCCATCATTTGGTACACTGATGGCTCTCGTCATCACGGCCTCTCGGGCCTGGGCGTTTATTGTGGCAGTCCCAAAACCCTCCGCTTTCGTCGTTTGGGTCATTGGGCCACTGTTTTTCAGGCAGAGATACTGGCCAGTCTTTACTATCTGCAGATGTGCATAAATAAACTCTATGTACATCGTCGTATTTTTATACTCAGCGACAGTCAAGCGGCCCTTAAAGCCATTAAATCTTCTGGGGTTAATTCTAAACTTACCCTGGAATGTCGGCAGCTTCTACAGGACCTCTCTCTTAACAACAGTGTCATTTTGAATTGGGTTCCTGGACATAAAGGTGTTGTCGGAAATGAGATTGCAGACACCTTAGCTAAACAGGGTGCCAAGTCGACTTTTATTGGCCCTGAACCTTTCTGCGGTATTTCTAGACAAACTGCAGCTACGGAGATAAATATTATCTCTCATCAAGAAATGATGAAAAGGTGGGATCATACCATCGATCAAAACCATGCTAGACTCATGATTAAGAGAACTTCCCTTAGCCTAACATCAGGCATTTTAAACTCAATATAAACAAACTACGGATCATCATTGGCTTTCTTACTGGTCATGATTTACTCCGTAAACATCTACATACAGGGTCATTCAGTCAATTTCTGACCATTTCACTCGAATGACGTGCATTAGGGATAAACAATTGAAAGAATATGAGCGCCATATCGAATTTCTAAATAGTTGGAGTTAGTATTGTTGCAACGGCGCTGCATGAAAATCGTATTGTTGAAAAATGGCGCCCGCTTTATCAACAGAGCAGAAATGCAAGATTGTCGAATGGTATTTCGAGACAAAATCACCTATAACCGTGCAAAGAAAGTTCCGGAAGGAGTATAAGTGTCGAGACACACCAGGCAGGCAAGCAATCATGGATTTTGTCTAGCAATTTCGTGCCACTGGATGTTTTAAAGGCAAGAAAAAAGGCGGGAGCGAAGCTCGTGTTCGAACGGCCGAAGTTGTCGAAAATGTTCGCACAAGGTTGGTCGATTTCCTTACCAAAAAATCTGTTCGCCTGCGAGTCCTGACCTAAACCCATGTGATTTTTATCTCTGGGGGTTCCTTAAAGACAGTGTGTTCACTACAGCACCAAGAACCCTAGACCAGCTGCGACAAAGCATCGTCGACTGCTGCACCCTTGTGGATGCAGAAATCCTGGATAGAGTTATGAACAACTTCACCATTCGGCTGCGAGCAGTTCAAAACGTTCGTGGTGGCCACATTGAGCATATCATCAAGACTTTTCCACGGGAATAAAAACTCCGAACTGCCTAAGATATCATACAGAAATGCTAAGTTTGTAAACATTAATGGGTCAATAAATCATAGTACTGAAATGGTCAGAAATTGACTGAATCACCCTGTAGAATGAGAATCCTTCGGGAAGAGCCACTGTGTTTGAAATGTGGCCTGGCGGAAGAAACAGCCTACCACATTCTTTTTGACTATGTCGCTTTGACACATTTTCGTCACTTCACTGTTGGTTTAACCTTTCTTGAAGATATCCACTTGGACCCCGTAGGCAGCCTGACTCGCTTTTTAAGTCTATCTGGCTACCTCTAGGTGGTCAAAGTTCTCTTTTGGGTTTGGCGCAATATTCCTTAGAGGAATAAGTGCCTCTGCGGTCAACTGCCTTGGCTGTTGACTGACAACCCGCTAATAAGATAAGATCACCTTTTGCCATCTTTCAGACAAATTTTTGATACCTTTGTACCAGAAAGTCAGCGGCTGTTCTTCAAAGAATGTCTTGAGGTACTCTTTGATCTCATCCTCATTATGGAACTGTCTATTGCTAACATAACGCTCCAGCACCGTAAACAGGTGATAATCAGAAGGGGCTAGGTGAGGGCTATATGCTGGGTGAGGCAGGATTTCCCAGCCCATTGCCTTTAACTTCTGGGAGGTTGCCTTTGAGCGATGCGCTGGTGCGTTATCATGATGGTAGTCCATAGTCTCCGAAAGCAAAGCGTTTATACCAGTTGAAACAGTTATAGTATTCTTGCCAAATGCCGCACATATCAATTTATGCGCTTGTGCCAGCATGAGGCCACGCAGCGCTTCTCGCGAGAGCTCCATGTTGTTGGCCATGGTTTTGTAAGTTTGTTGTTGGGAGATTATGAATGGAACATATCTATGCCAAACCCCTTCTATACCAAATAGGAAGTTCCTAGATGGTTCTATTCGAAAGTTACAGTACATTCTAGAAAAAGTCTAAAATTTATTAGCCAACCTGCTACATCTATGCAAACTTTGCATCCACGCCCAAAGCCTGTGTGACCCTATTCATCCCTGTGTCCGTAACAAATAGTACATTGTGTATTCGTGTCAACAATGTACAGTCAAGCTTCACCCAGAAGTCATCTGCTAGGTATCCGTTGTACCAAATTTTAACGGTATACACAGTCTTATGTTCCCTATTTTCCCCCCAAATTTCATTAATCGAGGCTTTACAGAACCTGAGTTATTAATTGTTGATCTTGGTGGCGGCATTTTTTTTTCTGTTCATATCTCAGTTATCGTTCAAATTCGGAGCCATGTTCATACGAACTTTTTTGCTTAGAATCACCCACACTAACTCCCCTAGAAGTTTGTACAATGAATTCTGAGACACCCTCTATATATATATATATACGCGTCCATCGGCTTGTTGCCAGGAAACTTACATTATTACAGCATTTCAAACAAAGTTTTTCATTAATGATAAGCCGTCCAATTGTTCATTGAGAAGCATTCTTTTGTTATGATAGACTAGGATGCGTTGGCGTATATCTTTTAGAAAGGAAAGTATCAGCGCTGCCAGTCGACAGAGCTGCTGCCATTCCTCCGGACATTCTCTCCTTTCAGGTCGGTTTGGTTTGCATCTTCGGATAACTTGCCCAACGCTGGACTTATTAATGATCAAACCATTCGTGGCACAACTTGTCATTGGCGAGGAGTGCCTTTGTTTGAGCGTGGGAAAGACCATATCTATTCTTGATAGCTTTTCATACAAAAGATACAGACTGAAATTGTAATGGATGTACAAAGTCAAATAACATTAGTTTTATATAGTATTATATTTTTCTACACTTTGTGCTCAACATGGAACCATTAATATCTACTCTACACTCAAATTCCATCAGATTTAATATATGAATAAATATTATAAAAATAAAACACTGTATTCAATCTGCATTTAGCGTAACTGACAAATGAGGTTACGAATTACGGGGTTATTACTTGATTTTTATATCAGCACTGATTTTTTTTTCTATTATAAACTCAGGGTTTAAAAATTTTGATTTTAAGTTTAAACCTAATTCAATAACATTTTCTATTACACAGCCAGCGCAATGAAACTAAACTATTTTTCGTTTTTTTTTTGTTTTAACACTACCGATATTATTTCTCCTAAACAGTTTTCTTTCTAAATTCTAATTGAATTTTTTCCTGTAGTCGTGATAATATTATTCCACAAGCAGAGGCGATATTAAATTGTACGCGATTTTTCTTGAAGCATCCTAGTGAGCAAAAGTGGGCATTAATCTGTGTTTTCAGAAGATGATTCCATGTTGTTTTCCAATTTTCCTTCTCTAGAATTTAACGAGCAATAAAAGAAGGATTTTATGAGAAAATGCAATTTGTTCTCACGCTGCGGCACAGTCTTTCTTAAAACGATGAAACGAGCGAAAGAGATGTTCTGTCGACGCTTGCAAATGGGACATGACATCAAGTACTTCAAAGCAGACATACACACAAGGACACACTCATAAGCGCACACATTACATGACTTAAGGTCATAATAAATGATACATCAGAAAAGAAAAGAAATAACACAGAAGGCGTTCAACTTTAACGAAATGCGAGTCGTTTTTATAGCAACGTACCTTTGAAACCATTTCAAAAAGGTTTAATTTATTTTATCCAAATATTCTGATTTAATCATCACGCTATGGTTGTGCGTGTAATTAATATACCATTATCATCTAAAAATGTAAAATAAAATAAAGACATCAAAGTAGAATAAAGATTAAAGTCGTTTGAATTAAAAAAAAAAAACGAATCTGAACTTTTGAGTCTAAAATACTTTAAAAAAGAAGTATAGAAAGCTTGCCTTCAATTAACTGTAAAAAATTTAATTTTAAAATCTAGTTAATTTTAAAAGTTCTTAACATTCGAAATTCGTGTATGATAATTTGATAAAAGCAAATATTTGAGCGAAAAATTTTACAAAATTGTTGTCGTGTCACTTACGAAAAGTCTCTAAGTATATAAAGTATCGAAAAGTGGTTATTTCAAAGAAAGTGTAAATAACACGAAGCTTTAAAGTAATTAAAAGGATATAGGAAAGTAGCGGAAGCACTGATTAATTTAGCCTTTGTATCTACAAATTTTAACCCATAGTTTTTCCAAAAATTGATTTTCTCGAACGTGTTATTTTGAAAACGAAAAAGAGCTCTACAGTATCTTCTTATGTTTCTCATGATTTACAATCGAATGACATAACACATGCCGTATGTTGCCATTGAAAAGGTTAATAGTTCTAAAGACCACGTGAGTGCTACCCTCATAACTCTGATCCGACTGGGACAATTAGGCTCAAAGTTCATAGTTATGCAATCTTGCCTAGAGGAATCTACATACCCAGTTTCACTTTTTTTATATATAGACCAGAAGGTTCCCTCCAACTCTCATCCCCGTAACTCCAGTGGGCCAATTAAAACCAAGCTAAATAGTGAAGTAGGACATGCCTATGGAAAGATGCATTCCAAAGTTCAAAATGTGGAACATGTGAAGAGGACGGATAGTCAGCTAGTAAGAAGCTTCATTCTTCCGCTACTTAATATGTAAAATTAAGTTTGAAAGTTAAGATAAACATAAAGCCTAAAAGCAAATTTGTAAATACAACTGAAGTTATTTATAACGAAAGCTATTTTACGAGGTTAACTTTCAAAATTAATGCACAATATTTTTTTAAAAAATTATTTTTTATTCTACACCCTAACAACTTATGGAGGTCATAGATACATCCTTTAGCAACAACATGCCATTTTTCCACATAATCATCGTCTTTTTCAACTGACTTAAGCCACCTTGGAACGAGGCGGCGTGTATACCTGCACGATAAAAGTCTCGACCAGCACGTTTGAGCCACTGTTTAGCAGCGTGCACGAGGGAGTCGTCATCTTCAAACTTTGGAAAAATGAAGGAATCCCGTTCCTAAAGAAAGTATCTATGACCTCCGTAAGTTGTAAAGGTGGAGAATAAAAAATAAATTTAAAAAATATTGGATTGACCATCGTATATAATTTATTTCGTGCATTTTAGAGTAAATTATAGTTCAGCACGTCTACTTTTTCTCGTTTCTCTCATCTCTTGTATAATAATTTGTGGTCTAAGAGTGGATTAATGCATCAAGGATAACAGAGATAACTTGTTTAAATATTACTAAACATTTAATACTTAAAATATATTGCTTTGGAAAAGAAATATATATACATTAACGTTCGTTAACATCAGCTTTAGCTTTTTTTTCATTACTTAGCAACGACAACAATAGAAACATATCAAATTACAAACAATTGTTGACATGACGTAACTCTAACTCACTTAAAATAAACAATGCAATAACCTTCTCAATTACAATCAAACGACTATCCACAAATGTCTCCTTTCCTTTAATTGTAATCCCAACATATAATCTAATCACAATCAGGTTCACATAACATCAAGATTGATAAATGTTTCTTCATGGTATTACCACTCAAATCCTTTGTTAAGATATCCGCTTCCAGTTCTTCTGAACTTCGATGAATAATATTAATTTCTCCTTTTTCCACTTCATCTTTCATATGCTTGTTGCGCCTTGTGATTTTTAAATTTCTGACCCAGTCAATTACAGATTGACTATCCGTGTAGATTATAATTGGCCTTTTTACTTGATCCAAACAGTCAAGTTCTTCCAGTAATTGTATAAACCATTTACATTCGCATGTGGCGTCACAAAGACTCATAAGTTCCGCCTCCATAGTTGACATTGCGACGAGCTTTTGTTTATTGGCTTTCCAACACACAAGATTATTCCCAATTTTTACTAAATATCCTCCAAATGACTTAGCGTCCTTCGTTGTGTTCCAGCTTGCATCTGTGTGCACATTTAAATTCCCGTTGTCTTTGTGAATCTTCAATGTCAAATTTCTCGTTCCTTTAAGATAACGTAATACCCTCTTTAGTGCATTCTGATGTATTTGTCGCGGATCTTCGGAATATTGAGCTAGCTGACTCACTGTGTAGGCGAGACCAGGTCGGGAACATGTGACAAAATATCCCACACTGCTTAGCATCTCCGGATAATTTTGTCGCATCCACTTTGGTGGAACCTTCATAATCATCTAGTTTCTGTCCTACAATCCCAGGGGTTTTGACTGGATTGCAGTTTTCCATTTTATACTTTTCCAGTATTTCATCAATATATTCTCCTTGACTAAGTTGGTAACTCGTTTCAGTCGATTTTAATTCAATTCCAAGGAATTTTACTTGACCATCAAGCAGTTTCAGTTTTATATCGTTACTCAGTTCTTGTAAGAGGATTTCAACCACTTCTTTGTTTTCACCTATGATGATACAGTCATCTACATAAATGCCAATTGCGATGAACTTATTATTGTAGTAACCTTGAAATATGCACGGATCTGCTTTGATGGCGTTCGGTCCTGCTGCTACTAATAATCCTGAAAACTTTCGATACCAGCAGCGACCAGCTTCAGGTAAACCATAAATGCTGCCTGTTACCTTGAGAACTTTATCCTTTCTAATTTCTGAATGCTCAGGTGGTTCCATAAATACCTCACGATTGAGTGTTGCATTCAAATACGCAGTTTCAACATCAATAAACTGCACGCAATAATTTTTCGTTGCGGCAATTGTCAATAGTGTACGGTAAGATTTTGCTCGTATCACAGGACTATAGGATTCACGATAATCTACACCGATTCGTTGCTTCGAACCATCTGCTACTAAACGGGCCTTGTATTTCTTCTCATCATTGTTGTGTTTAATAGTGAAAATCCATTTACTACGGATAAGTTTCATGTCTTTCTCACGATCTACGATGCTCCAAACATTATGATCCTTCATAGACTGGAGTTCTCTTTCCATAGCCTCCTTCCATTTTAAGACATTTTCTGATGCTAAAACATCTCCATAAGTTTTCGGAATAGATTCCTGTACCATATTCACAATATATCTGTTGATCGTAGCTTCTTTATTTCTCATTGACCTTCTAACACCGCTCTCTATCAACTGTCTTTCAATATCCGCATTTTCTTCTTCTCTTCGTCTCCTTAACACCTCATTTGTGTCTCCCTTGCGTCTTCCTCTTCTCTTCGACGACATCTCAACTTCATCTCTCCCATGTTGTATGTCTGTAAGACTTTCCTCTTCATCTATTAAGTTATTCTCTTGAGATTCCGGGGTAAACTCATTACTTGATGCTTTACTTTATTATGCAAACTGGGAACAAAGAGTACATCATTTAATCTGAGATTTACGGCCTCGTTTCTATTTACTACCGTTTCTGCCTTTATGGTGCCTCTTATCTCGGCTCGTATAGTTCGATGATTTTCGGCAGTATCTATAAGAATTCCCTCACTTTTTGTCTCAATCATGTCTTCATTTGAACATACCATATGCGATGAACACACAGAGTCGAGCATCCAGATGCTTTCAACTTTAGCCGGATGAGTAGTTTCCTCTGATTGATATTCGCTATATCCTCTGTCCAATACTTTGAATGCATGTTCTTTTACTGTATTTGTTCGCTCCTTTTCTCTTGAAGCATTCTTTCCTCCATAGGATTCATGCTGTTTACGCCTATCACTATTAAATTTTTCATCTCGCCAATTTCGTCCTCGATTGCCTTCGCCCCTTCCAGTTTCTTTCCTACATGGTTCTTTTCTGGTCTTGGCCCAACAATCATTTTCTTTGTGTCCTGCTTTGCCGCAGTGAAAACACCTTATTTTAAATCGATGCTCCTTAACATGAAATGCTTTAATGTCATCTTCCTCATCACCACTCTATCGTTCAAATTGTAATAATGCTTCTCGCACTAGATCATATGTTAACGACGGATTTAAAGCTATAGCAGTCGTTACATCAAGATACTTTCGGGGTAGTCCTTCAACAATGTAACGAATCAGGTCTTTTTCTTCTAATGGTGTGCCTAATTGCGATAATTCACCAGCCAACGACCGCACCCGTAGAAGATACTCATCTATAGTCTCTTTTTCTTTCTTTTCCATTTTTGCCAGATCAATCATTAAACTAGAAACCCCTTCATGTCTTTTCTTTAAAGCCATCCATAATTTTTTGGCACTAGTTTCTCCCTCAACCGCCAAGGCTTGTTCATTTGTAAGTGATAAAATAAGAATGGATAGTACCTCTTCGTTCTTGTACGCCCATTCGTTCCATAGACTCCTCTGTTGCTTGTCCGATTCATCTCGTTTGGGCTCCTCGTCGGTTAAAATTCCATACAGATGACGAACCTTCAAATACGCAATTATTTTCATGCTCCATATGCGATAATTACTTGCTGAGAAAGGTTCGATCCGGGCGAAACCCAACGTGCTCATGTCCGCCATGACAGTCAATCACAGAAAAAAGCAATTCTTCTAATTTTTCTCTGCTCCTCGATGCAATCCGCTTTCTTCCTTCTTATTATGGGCAACCACGCTCTGCACGCATAATGTGGTCTAAGAGTGGATTAATGTATCAAGGATAACAGACATAACTTGTTTAAATATTACTAAACATTTAATATTTAAAATATATTGTTTTGGAAAATATATATATATATATATACATTAACGTTCGTTAACATTAGCTTTAGCTTTTTTTTCATCACTTAGCAACGACAACAATAGGAACATATCAAATTACAAACAATTGTTGACATGACGTAACTGTAACTCGCTTAAAATAAACAATGCAATAAGCTTCTCAATAGACCTTATTCAAAACTACTGGGATTGATAGTAAACGCAGACAATCACAATGGTAAACAAAGTGGGTTCACGCGATTCTTTGCTGTTGCTCTTGAAATTTGATAATGACGGATGTACTTTGCATTGTTGCAGGGCCATAATGCGCACGTTTGGATTGCTTGTAAAGCTCGGTTGATACTATCAATCCCCTAATGCACTGGGATTTTGCATATGGTTTATTACAATCAAACGACTATCCACATAATTGCTATGAGGTTCTCGCCGAATTGAGGTGCATTTCAGTTACGTAAATGCAATGAAATTATGCTTAAGATATGAAGTGATACTGAATTATAAAATTGAAGACTTCCATGCAATATACATATGATATCAAAAGTAATCATAATTTAATGTAATTTACAATTGAAAATGTGTGTTGTAAATAAAAGCTGATAAATCCATTAAGAAGGGGACTTATTTTTCAATTATTATCATTTACTTTTTATATCTAGTATTGCCACCATTATCAGCTTTGACGGCCAGTAATCGACGGGGCTGTGAACGGGGCTTGACTCATTCTTTTAAAACTTTGTAATTCTTGCAATCATAATTTCCAGTGAATAACGATTCCTGAATTGGTTATTGATTTAATAATTTGCTTCTGAATTTAATAAATTATAATAATAACATGGAACTCCAACCTTTAACAGGCAATGAAATTATTCAAGCGGCTCTATCTTTAACTGACAACTCATATAAGATTTGTTAAAAAAATTATTCAAGATTAAAGAGTGATGGAATTAAGTAAGTTGATCTGACCAAAAAATGGCACGATAAATATATGTAACCTGCATTCATTCGTCTACAGCGAGAACTTAACATTGAAATCGTAATGGAATTTGAAAACACAAACAAAATGACAATGAATAAGAAAAGCTTAATATGATATTAAATGGTTCAAATCAGTTTCTTTTGACAAAATACACAAGTTGTACTCAGATTTAATGAATCAAATAAGGTATATCTTTAAAACTGAACCTTAAAAGGGAGATTTTAAAACAACCATGCTACGTTCCTCATCCGTTTTTATGGGAGGCAAAGCAGACACATAAACGTCGACTCCTCTACAACAAATTCGTAGAATTAAAAAGGAAGAAGTAATTTGGTCGGTTTTGAAAATAAATTGTTCCTTATTTTCTCCTTTATATGTTAGTGCTTTCTCCATCTCACCACATTCAATTGTCAATCTAGATTGTAGTGATTGGGCTTAGGGTTATAAAGAAACTTGATATGACCAAAGATTAATGCGTGAAAACTAAATTTTAAAACTATCTATATACTATATTATAGAAATTAAGGAAGAAAACTGCAAAGTGCAACAAAACTATTCAACTTAGAAATATTTCCAATCAATTAACTTTAATATAGAAAAAAATTTCTTGTCCACATAAATTTATTTTTATATCATTGTTATTATCCACAGTTGGCTTTCGGTTATAATTATAATCAATTAACATGTTATTGCAAGTTGTATAACACTTTTTTAAGAGTTATCGAACCAAAAGCAATTTTTTTTATGTTTTTAATTATCTATTTATTTTTATTTTCCTCCGATGATATTACTATACGAGGGGCAGTCAAAACGTTCCTAAATTCCTCAACAAACGGCGAACAAGCGATAAGATAGCGACTTCACTTTTGTGGAAGGGAGAACAGCATTTTTCCTCACAGGCGAATAAGGCTGGACAGGTTTCAATGTGCCGTTCTGTTCCGTTTGAAGCAGACGTGAGTGGTGATCATTCGTCGCAATGTCGCAATTCGAACAGACTGGACAGATTGTTACGGACCATTTCTACGTGCAAGTTTTGCGCAGGTTGCGCAATGCGAATCGGAGGAAGCGGCGCGACAAGTTGCAGGGACAGGGTGTCACGAATATTTTATAGCGCAGTGGAAATAGTTTATGAATATAAATACAAGACAGCAATGTAGGCATATTATTAATTATTTATTAAATTAGGAAAACAAATACACAAATAATAAATGGTATAAGATTAAGATAGTGGTATCCCAAGATACGCATCCTCTGACACGAGGAATTGCGCATAAATGGGCTAAAGGCCCTGATACAATTGAGAAGCCCTTGTTGGGCGATACAAAGATTAGGCCTGTGCTACTAAAGGCACGGGCTCACAAATAGCACTCGTCGAGGAGCGAATCTCAGCATAAGAGCTGAACGGCATTCACTCTCAACAGACGACAAATGGTGAGCGCTTAAGGCGCGAAATAAGAAATATAATTAAACAATAAATTTAGGTACAAATATTCCTGGACGGTTGACTCTAAAGTCGTGTGCGGTTTTATGCTGCTTTGTGGTACTCTCTTTCCCCATAGCGCAGCTACGCTAGGCGTTTATAGATAGGGACAAACGGTGCTGGTCCTCTGTATTATGTAGTAGGCGCCCAAATCTTCCTGTAGATAAGCGGGTATTCTCCACGGTGTGATTAACATCCACGCTGTGGTCTCCTCGTCTCCGACTCGGGTTCTCTGCGACGAATGAGTGAGCCGGCAGGATTCGGTAGGCCTCTGATGCGCACAAGGTTATTGGTCCCTTAGAGTTGTGGAATCACGATGAGTTGCCAGCTGATTTGCTCGAGAAAGCTGTTGACGGCGGGAATGGGCCTCGTAGCCTCCTCATTCGGCTGCCTGTCGTGGAATTCCTCGTCGGCGACGAATACCTGAGGTGCTTGTCGGCTTAACGGGTCGCTATCGGGAGTCTCCTAATGAGTCCAAAGAGATGGCCAGAAAATGATTAGACACTCTACTTCGCAGCGGTTCGCAAGAACTAGTAGCACTCCATAGCATTATTGTTTCAAGTTCAAACACAGGCTAATTACTACATTGAAAGTTCTTTGTGCCAAAGTCACTACGAAGAGAACGCTGTTCATGCCTGTCTCTCCTTGCTGGCTCGTGCTCTCTCTCTGACCTCTTTTTCCTACGCCTCTCCCATCTCCTCGATTTCGCAGTATTGCGCAATTCCCTCTGACTTCCGGACACAGGCTTTTTGTATTGCCATTTATTGCCAGACTGACGCGCTCTGCGCTTGTTTAAGTCATTAATATTATTATTAATAACGCTGTGGACAATAGATGGAGCCTGTGTCCTCGAGCTGGAAGCAGACGCTTCATGCAGTGGAGAATCGCGATCGCCCGCTCCTGTTCAGAACGTCTTGTGACCAACGATATGAAATGAGTAGATCGCTCATGAGCTGCTTTCAGCGCCACCAACGCGTCCCCATTTGAAAGACTGTCGGCCATTACTTTGGTTGGCAAAAAATGGCCTTCATCGTATGTTTACGTTTGAAGTTTGCGTAGACAAACACAGTAAAACTCAATGCCGATTTCTTGTCCAGCTTTAAATTGTAGTAATAGATATAATAAAGGTTCACCACTGACCTTTCACAGGTGTGTTTTTATATTTCTGCGTCTTAGAATGTTTTTCTCATGTAAAAATTCTGGTCATCTTTTATATCGTGGTTGTTGATACATAAAAGATGTCGATATTCAAACATGTTACCGTCTTTTCAGTGATACCAGAATGATTGTTTACAGGTATTTATGAAATTATATACCGCATTTATTAAAAAGCATCTAAATTTGGGAGAGGTCGCTTAAGAAATTTCAGACTACAAGCACGATGTTGGTGGGGGGGGGGGGGTGCTTTCTCAGCTGGCGACAAAGCGGATATATAGTAATGGCGATGTTGTTCTGCTAACCACAGTAATGGCGCCCTCACTAACAATAGAGATTAGTTCTACTTTTCGCCGCCTTCAAATTGCCCGAAAGATGGCGGCCACATAAGCGATTTACTCATTTCATATCGTTGCTTGTGACACAGTGCTTTGTGCATCACGATAACGCACCGAGCCACGCATCACTTGTACAGCAATTCTCGTTAACAAACACTTTCTTGTCATCCCTCAGCCACTGCACCCTCCGGATCTCGCTCCTAGTGACTTTTGGCTGTTCCTGACTCTGAAAGTGGAACTCAGGGAGGCAACCATGCAGAACATCAAGCCGAATGCTACGGCCAAGCTTCGGAAGATACCACAAGAAGCCTTCCACCGATCCGTCCAAGAAAAGCAGATTCGATGGAGCAAATATGTGTACTCGTAAGGGTTCTACTTTGAAAGAGATTAGGTAAGCGTTGGCATATGTCCTACCATTAGAGTGCTATAATGTCATTCAGGGAACTTTCTGATTGTCCTTTGTAATATACAGGCTGGCCAAAAAGTGTTTCCAATTTTACAAAATTTTATTATAAAGAAGCTATTAGTTACAGCGGTATGGTTGGTCGCAAGAGAAAAACTAACTGATAAAGATTTTTTCTTTATATATATAGGTAGTTGATACGTTTTATATGGGAGGCGTTGCATTCACAAGAAAGTAAAAATGATTTCAATACGATTTTGAATGATCCATTCACCGGATTTTGGAAAAAGAATCCATCCCAAAGAGGTCAAAGGGTAATGATTCAGTTTCTTTAAATGGAAAGCTGTAAACCAGCAGAAATTCACATATATTCATATTAGATGTACACTGTCTAGCAATTCGTCACCGGACACCTTTACCAGTAAGTGAAACCGGACCTTGCACGACGTCACTATCGTGTAGGGCCGCCTACGCCGTAATGATATTCGCAACCCTTCAAGGTAAAATTTCCACCAATTTGCGATATATGTCGGCGGGAATCTTGTTCTATTCATCCTTTAAATTGGCAAATATCTCAGTGGTATTTTTTGGGCAATATGTTGCTCCAATTCATCCCAAAGGTGTTTAATGCCTCTGGACATTGTGTGTCCATGAAAACCAAGTGTGACAATTACCTAGCGGACTGTACGATCACTTTCATCACTAGATGATGCCGATCATACGTCCTGTGTAAAGTTTTTAACGAAACCTTCCGGTTTGATATCACCACACGTTTCAAGGATCGACGGCCGTGATCTATCAATTTCGTGGGCTACTGGGTCTGGATTGGTATGTTATAGCCCCCTGTCGCTTCCATTTCAAAATAATATCACTAATTGTCGACTAGGATATCTGAAATTTGTTGGAAACTCCCAGATCGAATGCTTAAATTTTTGGGCTCAAATGAGCTCATCCCTCTTTACTCCAAACTAAGTTTTGCGATGAGTGTATTCTAACCTGTTCACATCTTTTATAGGTGGTATGACGTGTACGAACGATCCCATGCGCTTTTGGAGAGGTGTCCGGTGACGATGGCCAGAAACTGTGTGCCAAAGACTGCTTACTGTTATTATTTATCTTTAACTAAAAATACAATCATTTATACATAATTAAAGATCGCTTTTCCAATAACTATGAATTACGATTTTACAAGTTTTCACCTTAACAAAAATTGTTGGAATTTATCAATGTATTGTAAGTACTGGCAAAGAAACTGCAATTTGGCGTCGCTCTAGTGGGATTAGGCGATAATTCCGTTTCAGTCTTTTAGGAGTTATAGAGTTGTAATTTTTTAAAGTGGTTTTGTTTTGTTTCGAATTTGATCTTGAACAAGTTTGTAATTGGAAGTCTTTGTCTTTTTCTTAAGGTTTAAACTTGCTCTGGAAAAATCGCAGTAATTTTTTTGGTACCATGAAATAAACTTATCGGTCGTCGTAGGTACAGCGCAATTTTAGGAGAGAATATGGACGTTCACCACCTGATTACACTAACAAGGGAACCATCTGAACTTGTATCCCATAGTTTCACACAAAATTGAAATATTTACACACCTAAAGCTACTATTGATGCTTGGAAAATAAGAAATCTCGACATTTTGTTTTTTTTTTCAAAATAAACCACGAAAACGAAAACATTTGAGCGCACATAGGCATACAAAGACTCCATTGTTATGCCATAGTTCAAGCGGTATGTGTATTAATGCGCTTGACTTGACTTTTTTCCTCCAGCACTCAATAATATACACGAATCCACTTCACATGAAAGCAATGGAACCACTTCCTACGAAGTGAAGGAGAAGCATATCGCTTAGATATTCTATGGGCGGCAAAGGATGCGCATGTAAAAGTGTCTTGACATTGCAAAAAATATCTTCATGAGCTGCTCTTTCTCTTGCAACTAATCATACAGCTGTAACTATAATAGTTTTTTTGTAATAAAATTTATTTTGTTCCAAATTCTGGCCACCATGTCTCTATAAATATTCAATGATAATGTGCACAAGCTATCTGTGTATTAATCGCATGAGGATCGAGGAGGACTATGGAGCAGAAAAATTCATTAATGTACAGATTATTCTGAAAAATTAAAATTCATAGAACACTCCAACCTTCGATTTACATCTCGATTAAACGGCCGTGTGCATACAAGAACGACAAAGCACAGAGACAGACGACAATTAAAATATGGAATAATGAAATGGTCGTTTAGACCAAGTTATTGCTTCGCACATCTTTTTGACAAAAAAACAACCTGTGCCATCATCAAACACGCGAAAGCATAACTGTTTATTTTTTTAGTATTAACCTTTAAATCCAACGAGTCGGAAGGCTTTCTCCGGTCCTTTTGAGCCCGAAATTCTATTTAAATTATTCATATCGGTCCACGTTAAATTAAAAAAAAAAAAAAAACTTCTCGAAGTTAACGGTTAATTTTATCAAACGAATTAGGCTTTCTAGTGGACATAAACAAGCGGCCGTAGGCTCCGAGACGCTTCCATTTCTCTTCGTTGCCAAATTATTCATGAAATGGAAGCAAGCAGCTGTGACTCAGTTCCGCCGATCGACAAATAAATTCCTTTACGGGAAACGCTTTTAAACTTTCCTGGTGCTGAGGAGGAGGAGGAGGAGGAGGAGGTCCCTGCAAGGGAGTAAAGGAAAGAGGAGTGTGCTCGCAAAACTAATGAAAAGGGAGGGGGTGGGCGAGGAAGATGGCGTAATTGCGCACTCATCTTGAGGCCTCGCTCCAATTGAAACCGGCATCTTATCAATTAATCGGAGGGAAAATGAGAATTTCCGTCCATCTGGCTCGAGCTCATTACTTAAAACGAATACATAACAGGCAACATTTTCCACCCATTGTTCGTGGCAAGGACAATGCTAATGGTTTATCCCGATATCTCGACGAGAGGAATCTGACGATGGTAGAAGGAGGAGAAGATTTTTATTTAATGCTTTTCGACACAATCCAATGATCGTTTTTATTATCAGATCTGCGGAGTGTCTTACATAATTGAAAGAGTTTGGCAACCGACGAAGGATTATATACCTATATGGAAAGCGTCGTCTCCAAATAAGCGATAACGTAGCTCAAAGTATTCATTAATTATTTTCGAGATCTTCCATGAAATGGTTGCACATTCGTCCATCGGCATTTTCTAAATAAATGTTTAATTTCTTATCGTCACGCAATGAAATAAAGTTCTGATTCATTCAATGCCTTCAACTCTCTTTTCTACAGCTAAGGAGATATAAATAGATTTTCGTTGACGAAAGCAGGACTTCTCTCCATTTTAAGAATTCCTTTTAGATAGAAATTAATTCCTAATTAATGAATTCTTAAAAAGTGAAATCTTCTTAAGAAACTTTTGCTCTCAACCTTGGCTTTAATTTCTGCTAACGTTTCTTAACTCCAGTAATTCTGTTTATGTAGAAAGAATTCTATAATGTTTTAATATCCTTTCTAAAAGTGGATCGAAATATTTCATGGTTATTTTAAATATATTAAAATTGTATGTCTAAATTGATAACACTACATGTAAATGTAAAGCTTGACTGTTTACTTTTTTCCAATTTTAAAATCAAAATTGTCTGAAGCAATTTGTTTCAGTTAAAGCATCATCCTAGCAATAATTTCTATATACTCGTGAATATAATTTATTAGCAATTAAAAAGTCATTAGCTCTTACTTCTGTATGCTTTACTGTTTTCTCCACAAAATACTGTGGATTTTGAGCAGCAATAATCGCCAATCTTCGTTACTATCCTTTTCGCTGTCTTAAAGATATTTTCATAGTGTAAACGTACCAGTACATGACTGTATCAGTAATTAGCACTATACGATTTAAGGTCTTTAATTGAGATAACAGGGTGAGAAAAGGCACTCGTGCTCCTATCTTGTATGAAACAATGTATTAGGGTTCCCAGAACAGCAAAAGCCTAGGAACGTTGCTCCCATCATGGCCGTAACCATGTGTTGATTGTTCAATGCCTTACTGAGTCGATAAAACTTTCTAACAAACCACTAGGCGAGTTTTTGGCACTTGAATTTATTTCAAGAATGTTATATAAAACTTGTTATTAATTTTACGTGGGCCGTTTTGTGTGATCAATAAATAATACATGAACCTCTAGTACTAACAGAATTCCAGATGACTAATGTGGTAATTGTTTTAACCCGCGGTCAACTACTAGAACTCAGATATGTAGTGCCACTATTAACTGACATAACCTGACAATTATTGATAATTTCTGTATTAAAATAACAAACAAAATTATACTAATGTAATGTAGATTGTAGGGCAATAATAAAGGGAACACGATGATTTTAAGTCTAACTTCTTAATTTCCAGTAATTGACCTAGCTGTGTCAATAAGAGAAACTTGACTGTCAATTTCTAGGTCACCCATTTTGACTTAAGTCTTCTAAGGTCACCCATTCACCGTTTGTTTTTGTTGGTCCTGAAGCTCGTCTCAGAGACGATCAACAGATAGCCCAGGACAAGTTATCTTCCAAGAAGAAAATTACTATTCTGTTTACTATGATAACAAGTAGCATAGGATGAATTGGATGATTTTTTCAAGTAGGAGAAAAATCGTCAAAAATTAAGATTTTTTCCATGAACTATCTGTTGGGCAATACGCTTGGCCAAGATCTAATAGTATTGCCCAAGTGGAAAACGCCTTCATTTTTATGGTCCTTGCACTCTAAATGGAGTGGACCGATTTAATTTACCATTTCAAAAATAAATAAATAAATAAATGATCTATATGAACAGCTTAAGGCACAATTTTAGCTAATGTTAAATACAGGGTGTCCATGGTATGCATATTCAATAGCAAGGAACAAAAAACTCCCTATGAATATAGGTCGACCAACGCATCGTTTCCGAGAAAGAATGACTTTATTGACAAATGGAGCAGCAACTCGTACAGGTGTTCCTTTAGTAGTGTCTCGTGTACCTTGAACTCATAGCAAATGTTCAAAATGTCCACCATGAATATGGCAGCATGCTTCAGCTCTTCTCCTCAAAGAGGCACGCAATCGTTGGCAAAGACCAGAATTCTCTCGCATGTTCTCAAAGGCGTTCTCCATGCGATGGCGCAGGGCGTCCACAGTATCCACTCGTTGCGCATACACGTGCTCTTTTAAATAGCCCCAGATGGAAAAGTCCAATGGTTTCAAGTCCGGAGATCGAGGAGGCCATGCACGTGGTCCACCCCGAACAATCCACCGGTGGTGAAAGGTGACAGTCAGGTGATTCCGTACAGCCAGTTGATAATGAGCGGGTGCACCATCATGAATTAACCACATTTCTTGGCGAATCGCAAGAGGCACATTTTCTAATAACTCAGGGAAATCCTGTTGCAGGAATTGGAGATAAGCAGCTCCTGTGAGCCTCTGCGGAAAAATGAATGGCCCAATGATACAATCCCCTATTTCTCGGACACCGTGTGTTGTATTTAAACATTTGTTTAAAAAATGCTTGATTTTATGAGGTCATTAAAAGCTAATTTTAAAATGTTGTCAATTTTTTTTGTAAAAATGTATAATAAAAACGTGTGATTAAAATGTTGTCAACTACTGGTGAAACTGCTTGTCATCTTCTAGTACACTAACTGTCAGCTTCTGGTTAAGCAAGCATTAGTTAGGAAAATATTTTATAACTTAATAGCTTGAATATTATTGATCTAAGGAGTTTAAATGATTAATTTTAAATTTAAAAGTGGTTAGTCTCCTTTTAATGGGGAAAATCGTAAAATTAAAATTTAATAAAAACAAAAAAATAAAGTCACCAATCTTGAAAAACGATGAAGAAACTTGTGAGATAGAAGAAAACTTAAATGATGTAGCCTATTGAAGATGTTGTTGATAGTAGAAATAAATTTAGTCTATTGAGGATGTAGATGAAGTCTTGTGAAGATAATGTTGATAGTGGAAAACGATAATCTTGAAGGAAGTGTTGGTTTTGAAATACAGATGAAATTTTGAAGAGGGTGATCCAAATATTTGAGATAAAATTTATAGGCTACATCATTTAAGTTTTCTTCTATCTCACAAGTTTCTTCATCGTTTTTCAAGATTGGTGACTTTATTCTTTTGTTTTTATTAAATTTTAATTTTACGATTTTCCCCATTAAAAGGAGACTAACCACATTTAAATTTAAAACTTAATAGCTTTTTAAGATATAATAGTTTTTTTAGAGATTGGCACATTCTGCATTAAATTTACAATTTATTGGGATAACTAGAAAGGTTTCAAAATGCAATTTGATATAAATACACAATATCCTTTCATTGTAATGTCTTAACTGCCAATTCTTATGCCAATGTCTTGGGAATGTGTTTCTTCAAGAATTGCTTCAGAAGATCTATGACTCGCAGCAGTTTCCAGTGGACTTTAAGAAAACCCTAATTGTACCTATTTATAAAAAAGGCTCTACACAAGATATAGTCAACTATAGGCCCATTTGTATTTTATCATCCTTGGCGAAGATATCTGAAAAAATAATTTTTGCCCAACTAACTCAGATGTTGTGGTCCGTGTTCCCTCACAATCAAGCTGGTGGCAGACTTCATACCCCAATATTATTTACCATCTATGCCATTTTCAATTATATCGTTAAGGCCCTTGATAAATGTCTTGTTTGCTTCCTAGTGAACACGGATATTTCTAAAGCATTTAACACCATTGATAGGCAGTTGTTTATTAAGCAACTTCATAGCTTTGGGGTAGATCCGGTTACTTTAAATCTGGTCCAGGATTATTTCGAACACAGGATTAACTATATTGAGCAAGCTGATCGTGTTATTGAACATCCTTCTTTAAGAGGCCTGTTGCAAGGCTCTCCAGCCACGACTGTTTTCTATGCTGCTGCAACAGCCGAAATACATAATCTACCTTTAAATTATTATCTTAAGTCATACGTAGATGACAAATGTTTATACAAGGCTTGTTCAAGAGCAGAACAAGCTCAAACTTTACAACAGATACAAGACGATTTGAGCGTGTTGAACACGTGGTACACTACTCATGGTCTGATGTTCAACCAGACTAAAACAAAAATATTGCTCATTATTAAAAAGAAACAGACTCCCTTACAAACATGTAAAATCTTAGGCGTCACTTTTGATAACTACCTGTCGTTTAAAGAAGCAATTGAATTACTCATTGTTGATTTAAACCGTTTAAAATACCTGGTTAAAAGCCTTAAGAAACTGTTGAACCGAAGTGAAATGATTAAGATTATCAAGTCGTCCGTGGTTCTTAAGGTTGAGTATGGCGTTATAATCTGGTCGTCCGCTACTAAAGTGCTTATAAATAGAGTACAAGCTGCTTATAACAATGTAATTCGGACAGCGTTTACCATTTCTAAATACACGTCGATTTCTGAAACTTGTATGGCTTATGATATCCCAACTCTCCGTATGATCATCGACTATGCTAAGTTAAAGGAATTATACCTAGCCCTCACTAATGATCAACATCCGTCTCACTTTGTTAGAGCTTGGCTGTTGGACTCGGATCGAGATCGACAAACACAAAGATATAAGCTCTCGCGGACTGTTATTATATCTAGGTTCCTTCAGCAGTTCTTTCCTTATAATGCCATCTCCCTATGGAATGAGCTGTCGTTTAATAAAAAGAATCAGATAATTAATTGTATGCTGAAGTCTTGCACGAATCATAAGAAGCATGTTTATAAGTTGTTTCAGCAAGTTATATGGGAATTAGGTTTATCTTTAATCCATTACATATCCCGTTGTGGGGTGCAAATTTTATAACAATAACAACAATAACAACAATTATTGATATGTCTACTTTACTTTGGTCGACTGGAATCTATGCTAGTCTTCTTGGGTCATAATATGAAGAGACCTAACACGAATGTCATTTGCAATTTATTCCATTTAATAAATGGAATAAACTGAGTATATTGCAAGTCAAAAAGTTTAAATAAGGATGTAGTCTTTATTAATGGTTTCTGAGATGAACCTCTTTGAAATTATTCTTCGTTCAGATGTAATGCAGGCAGTGGGGAGTGTACCATTTTCAAACTGTCAAACACGTATTTAATATTTTTTGTCTATTGTAAGACCTAAGAACAATGGGACTCCATGAATAATTCCAGTTAAAAGATTGAACACGGCTCATATTGATAAAACATAGTGAAAATGTGCTACTACATAACAAGTATCATATAGTATAATATAAATTGAAGAATTAGCTAAAATAGACTTCGGTCCAGTAAACAGAAAAATAAATCCTAATACTCATAAAAGAGGGCATTTGGAAGTATACCATTTTCACGTAAATTGTTAAACACGTATTTTCAAACGAAGAGTATTTGGTCTGGAATCCGGCGATCAGTTTCCTTTTTCTTTCGTGCCCGGCACTATAGTAAAGAAACCTTTTATCTATTTTTATAATTTACAAGAGACGTGGTAGATTCGAATACGCAGGTTGCCTTGACGTTTGCCTTATCACAAGAAGCAAGTGTGAAACATTGATATCGAATGTCTTTATCGAAGTGTGAATTGATATCGAATGTCTTTAAAAAAATATTTACTTTACAATCGTATCCTGGAAAATCGAGGCAGACAGAGAGAGAGTGTGTAAGATGAAGTAGGAGAGAAGTTCACTTAACTCCAAGTTTATTTTAAAAAATGATTTTCTTAAGTGTTTGTAAAAAAAATAATGTTTCAATTTTCTTGCATGAGAGCGAATGTAAAACTTTGAATGCTTTTAATGCGTTTGAAGAAGGAAAATTTCGTTTTCTATTGTTATGTTTACCTGCTGTGATCGTATATACTTACTATATACAGTATTTTGAATCTAGTAGGAAACACCAATTTTAATCGCGATTGTAAAGGAAATATGTTTATATTCGAGCCAAATGATTTCACGTAACATACGATAAAAGTCGTGCCGCATTGCCAATCTATTGAGCTCCAAGCCAATTAATTGCATAAACTGATAAAAGAAATAGAAATATGATTGTGAGAAAAACTAATTATGATATAGTGTTTTGAATAATAAGATTGAGGGGACTAGAATAAATAAAGTAGCTTTGCTTCTAAGAATTTTTTAAATATAAAACGTAATAAAGTACGAAAACATTTATGACTTCCTCCCTTACAACTGGAATCCCCAATAGCATTATTGGCTACTTTAAATCACAAGGAACAGTTTACCAGGGTCAGCTAGATTACCTTGACCCTGAGTGTACTCCATTCAGACGGCACCTTCCCTATTACTAATCTTATTCTAATGTTTGAAATTATTTCATAAATGCGAAAACCTGTGAGGTAACGAGAGTAAACGTTCCATAAAAATTCCATTATACAAAATTGCTTTATCGATATTTAGAAAGAGTAATTACACAGACTATTTAAGCTCTGATTCAATCAGAAGACCTTTTTATAGTCAATTTTTCTGGTAGTGAAACTCGACGAAAGTATAATGAAATTAAGCTCCATTTTAGGTTTTAATTTCTTCTTCAGTTACGAAGAGAACAAAACTTTTTCAAAAAGCATCGAAAACATTTTCGAGAAAACATCAGAAGCAGGCTTTAAAACATTTTTAATGGAAATCCGTAAAAGAAACTTCAAAGGCATACTGGCATTGCTTTCAATTTTCTTAAATCGAAAGGCTTAAAAGTTTCAACTTCCCGTGCTTCACTCGGTATACGAGAGAGAAGAGTTCATTTATTTATTTCTCTCCCTTTACTTTTTAATTTTTTTGAAAACCATTTGTAGTTGTGCTTTTAAGTTATTTCTAATAAAAATTATTTTTTAATGTATTTCGTAATAATTCTCAAATTTTAACAAAGAAAAATTAAATGAAATGTCTTTAACATCTCGCTTAATTAATTAAATTGTCTTTTTAGACAGAAAACTGACGATTTGACAAAATCGATTGTATTCAGGTGTAGATTGCTATTTATGATGGAAAACCTTACGTAAAGCAGTTGTGTGATGTGTGTCTTACACAGTTATTCTACTTAATGCTAGTCATAAATTTTAATTAGATACACATAATAATAAAACTGTGAAATCTGAAAAACTGTATTGTAAATTTCGGTGTATAGATTTTCAACTTAATTTTATATGAAAAGAAGGCAATAGAGGGTCGATGTTTGATATCAAATCTATTCTACTTTATGATATCTTTAGGTTTGGTTTGGTTTGTTTGGTATTAACGTCCTTTTCAACTGCCATGGTCATTTCAGGACGGCGTCAAATTTTGCCTCGCAAGGGTTCTTTAACGTGCAGCCGGCAAACGACTACACGGGGCCAACGGCTTTACTACAAGGGACCAACCGACTACACGGGACCGAAGGAAGTGCGTGATCTCAGGATTTTTCCCCTGATAAAAATCCTCGTCGTCCTCGGCCAGGGTCGAACCCGCGTCCTCGGTATGATATCTTTATGAATCCGAAATCAGAATTTCAAAAATCCAACTTTTTTTTTTCCAGACATGCGCACAGCTCGCAGTCTCGTAAGTTTCAAAGAATGAACTTTTCGAGTTTGTCATTTTGGTAATGCTTAAATATAGGAACATACAATTTCAAGGCGACTTTTGTAACAAATTTGGAGAAGAGGTGTTTTTTATGTTTTATTCTTAATCACATATTTATCTTTAAAAATATATGAAAAGAAACGATTTACATAAAACTTTATTACAATGCATATAATCATTATCTTATAATCTTTTCCTCTTAATAGAAAAAAATAATTTTCGACTTAATCGTTCTTACATGGAAGGATTACCTAAATGTACCAAGTATGAACTGAAAAACTCGGAAGGAAATAAATAACGGTTATTGATGACAGTTTGGGTTTACACGCCAATTTTGATCTGAAAATAAAGTACCTTACCTAATATATCGGGTGATCCAAAATTGTGTAACATTTATTTACATTTTTTCATGAAACTTTGTATAACAATTCTTCGATAATAATTTGTGTTTTATGATATATCGATTACGGATTCAACGTGTTTGCCTGTGAACAACGCACGTTGTTTTGCTAATGAATTCGTCACGGCAAAACAATTATTAGTTTCATGAAAAAATGTAACACACTTTTGGAGAGATATTTCATCTAAAAAAACATATACCAAAGACGATGAGGTAAATAGAGAAGAAAGGTTCTTGTGGGGTATTTAGGATGAGAAATGCTATTTCTACTTATTTTACTGCTTCACGTTGTTGCCAAGTAGAATCAAAGAAGTAAGTGATGATCAGATTTGCTCTATTGCCGTTAAAAATTCCCCTTCTGATAAAGAATGATCAATATTTTAAGCCAATATATCAATTTATAATACTAAATCTTAAATGAAGATAACACTGAACCAATTTAATCAATCCTATTTAATATGTAAGAAAGATTAGTTAGTTTCTATTGAATTATGAACTAGTGAAACTATATATCGAGGAAGGCTATCTTTCGTAGATTAAACAGCAAAAATCCTAATTACCAATAATCATACTAAAAGCAAGACTGTGGATAATTATCTTCCTGAGGTCTTAAAAATCTTCCCGTCGACCGCAATACATTTTTAAAGGTTTCTCTCAAGAATTCCAGTATTTCGCAAATTTGGCTCATTCATCTTCAACGAGCTGGCGAAGAAGACCCACAACCGTATTGGAGTGGAATAAATAATTGACGTTAAGTGGTCCTAAAGATAAAAATCTTGTTAATTCACGCGAAATGCATTAGGACTGAATGGGAACTGATTTTCTACTTTTCCGAAAAGTTTTTCAAAATACGTAAGAAATTTTTAACTGGAATAATGTCTTTCCCGCAACTGTATTGTAAGAGAAAGAAGAGCTCTAAAAACCTTAAATTATAAGTTTAAAATTATTTTAAATAAGATAATATTATATTAATTAAAAAATAAATAAAACTCCATTTAATTAAAAGAAAATAAATAAAATAAATAATTGAAACACTGAAAAAAAGTCACCCGATTGATAAATGTAAAGGTTGAAGGACAAAACACAATTGAAACAAAGGACTTGTGGAGCTTATGTAGATGAAACACAGATGAAACACAAAAGAAACGAAGCTCTAGTGGAGAAATGTTACACGAACACAGGGAGGCACACAGTTCAGGTGAAGAGGGTCTATGATGAAAGTTCGATAATTCGTAGACACGTAGATGACAAACTTGATTTCGGGATTTCTATCCCATCTTCAGTGTGTAAACTTTTTGAATGAATTTCAATTAAAAACAATATAATAGAAGATATTATAATAAAAAACAAAACAATGTAATCTAATTTAATGTGTGATATTTTGATTAGTTTGATTCGTGTAACATTTCTCCACTAGATCTTCGTTTCTTTTGTGTTTCATCTGTGTTTCATCTACATAAGCTCCACAAGACCTTTGTTTCAATTGTGTTTTGTCCTTCAACCTTTACATTTTAAATCGGGTGACTTTTTTTCATTGTTTCAATTATTTATTTTATTTAATTTCTTTTAATTAAATGGAGTTTTATTAATTTTTTTATTAATATAGTTTATCACAACTCCTACTCTTAAGATAATATTATATTTATCCTAAATATATATGGAATAAGGAAGAAAATTTTAATGTGGTTTTCAACCTAATATTTATCGTTATAAAGAAAGGTGGAAGGTCTTATTGTAAGTTACATTGAAGATACAATAACAGAAGCACTTTCCCTATTTACAGCTATAAAAACTCATTTCTAGTAAACCGATGGCTTTACGAAAAATTAGGTTTTCGTTCATCAATATGTTCTGGCTGAAAATATTATTCAGTGACTGAAAGCCAACGAAAAGACTTAAAGTTTGATATTGAAAACAGCATATTTTTTTGCAAATTATCTAATTTAAAACAGCTACCATTTTTAGCGGCTGTTTTTAATTTTAAAATCTATTAACTTAATTTAAGAGTAGGTTACAATTCAATTGACACTACTCACGTCGCCCCACTGCTGGCGGTGACGAGAGTATGACATTGATATTTGCTAATGAGACAATTACGATTTACGCTATAGAAAAAAATATGAAAAAAATTTAAATTCAAAATGTGGAAATGTACAATATAAGGACCTAGACAAGAAAGGCCAAACACGTGAAAGAGGTTCAGTGTTAGCAACTTCATTGGCAATTGATGGTTACAAAAGTTTTTCAATATCTCCACCAGAAACCAAGGCGATCAATAGTTGCTTGCAGCAGTCCCGGTGAAATCTGAACGAAATGTCGCTGCATGCTGGCCTTCAAATCAGGAGGAGACAAAACATGTCTTTTGACCTTTCAGATATCCAATAGCTAGAAGTCACAAGGATTCAGATCGGTGGATCTTGGGGCTACACTTTTCAAAAATTTGCAGATAATGCGTACAGCAAGACAGGAATCATAAGTCGCACAAGAAGATACCTATATCGTGCAGACGTCACAATGCACCTGACAGATCATTAGTATGTATTCTTCTCAAGCTTAAATGCGACAAAGTCTGTTCATGCGGATGAACAAGCATTACATGCGACAGTTCTCCATTTTACTGCATTTTCCATTGTAAAATGCGTCTCATTAGTTCACGACCCCATGCTGTATATATTCGTTAGTGCCAAACACCAAAAGGGTAAAATCACAATGTTGCTGCTGATCCGGTTTCAGTTCCAAAACGTGAATGTTGTAGAGGTACCAGTGCAAATATGGAAGGCATTACTACTACGCACGGTCATTCTTCTCAACAGCCATGCTGTTCCTCACTATGTGTCATATGACAAATGGCATTTTATGCCTAAAACGGATTTTAGATAGAAGTTTTAAATTAGATATACAGATGTAGGGAAGGTGAAAAACAGGTCTATTCGATGCAACTGCCGTTAGCCGCAGTGACCTCTTCAATGTAAAACCGGAAGCGTTTACATGCCCTAATTAAATGGTCCTCTTGAATCTCGGCCATTACCCGGCCGATAGTGGCCTTGACGGAACCAATGGTAATGTGGGAATGTCGATTAGCTTCCCGTTTAACAACGCCCCACATGTAATAGTCCAGGAGATTGAGATCTAGCGAGTTAGGTGGCCATAAATTCTGTGTGATGTGTCATGCAGATGGTTTGCCATCCATTCTTGCGTTTTCACAGCTTATATGCAGATGCAGGGTCCTGTTGAAAGACATACGGCCTGCCATTGCGAACATGTAGACAGCAGCGGGATAACTTGCCGTGTCCTGCGCTACTCACCACCCTAAAATCATCACAGTGGCGGTAAACTTGGTGTGCATAATACATGGGACATCCGAGGGTAAACCCTCGTCTGTAATTTTGCCGGTTCACATTTTGGTCGTGGTTGAAATTTTTTTTATCACACAAAACCAGAGCATGTCGGATTCCTCCAGATGTTTTAACTTGTTTAATAACTGTTTTGCTCGAAGCAGTTGTTGTTCTTGTATTTCGCCGACATGAGCTGCCCTTTCTTCAGAACATACGATTTATAACAGTTCATCATGGACCGCAGTGTGAATTGTGCCCTCGGAAACCTGGAGATCTCGGGCGATGCCTCTGATGGACATTCCTGGGTTCGCGTCGATAATGATTTGCAACTGTTGTACAAATTGTGGTGTTATCATACAGTTCGGCCGTTGTGGGTGCTTTTTGTGCTTGGCTACAGGCGACACAAATATTATATCCTTATTTCTTGTTTATTTTTTTCCCCAAATTATAAAGAATTTGAGTTCAAAATTGAGGATACTGAACTCTCTGAACATAGTTTTCTTGAAGAAACTACAAACTATCCCCTATAGATGACACACGATCTACAATCGTCTTTGAATTTCGTTGTAGACAAATGATACACGGACGGACAAAATGAATTATAACGTATTTTAAATATAGGATAAAAACATAGGAAATTAAAAGATGGTAAAGATTGGTCAGTTTAAACATCAAGTGTCCGGTAATCTATATTTATTGCATATCTTCCTTCTTTTATGTTTCCAAAGAGAAATTTTAATTCCTCTTGAACATATACACTGCTTTGCAATGAAATTGCCCCACCCACAAGGAGTTATCCGAATGAGCCAAAAGTAGGTGTACAGCAAGAGATACATCTGAACACACCTTTATTACGTTGTGGAGCCAACACATGCACTCATTTGTACAGGGTGTCCTAACGAAAAGCGGCATCAGTAGGTTGTGCAGGCACTTGACGTCATGTAGACATGCCATGCTCATGTTTGCCGTGTGTGGTCTGGCGTTATCCTGCTAAAAGACTGCGCCAGGTATGGTGTGCAGAAAGGGCAGTAATACGGGCTTCAGAATCTTCATGGTGTAACGTGCCGTGCTGCTGTCAGGGTGCCTTGGATGGTGACTATAGGCTTTCTGGTATCGTAGCCGATGGCACCCCAGACTATGATCCCGGGTGTTGGTCCACAATAGCGATACCGGAGGCATTGTTCATTGGCACGTTCCAATAGTCTGCGCCATACCCGTCCGCGTCTGTCGTCGGTATCCCAACAAAAGTGGGATTCGTTGCTGAAGACCAACGGGCGCCATTCCATTCGCCAGCCCACTCGTTCACGACACCATTGCAGTCGTATCGCCGGTGCTCGGGTGTCGAAGGAAGACACAACAATGGACGCCTGGCAGTCATTGTGTAACCGGCGTGCTATTGTCGCTATTGACACTGGAACAGTACGGGAATAGTGATGTCGTCGCGCAGTTGCCGCAGGGTGATGATTCTGTCCGCTAGCGCTGTTCGCAGTATCCGCCTATCGGTACGAGCTGACGTGCTTCTCTGGGCCTCAGAGCCTGGTCTTCTGGCATGTGTGCCTTTCTCTCGCCATTGCCTCCAACATCGGCCTACCGTCCGTGCGTCACGCGACACATGGACAGCAATCCGTCTGGTTGACCAACCAGCCTCGGAGAGGCCGATAATCTGACCTCATTCAAAGTCCGTTAATTGCGTGAACGGTTGTCATTGTCGTCGTCGCGGCATTGAGACCGTTGTGCGGATTACAGTACTGTACGTTCACGAGGCAGTTGCTTCCTCCCTACTGCATGGAACGTCTTGCAAAGGTGTCAACTGATGAACCTATACAGGCACCCGGACACACTGTATCAACCCAAATGGGGTTTAGACGAACCCCCCCCCCCCCACCCACTAAATATGGATAAGGTCGGATAGCTCCTTGTTGGTGGGACAATTTCATTGCAAAGCAGTGTAAAAAGCATAAAAATAACACTGTTCTATAAAGATTATTCTTTCTAGATGGAAATAAATGTTTCTAAAGAATTTTGGTATGAGTAATTCAAATTTGAGATCATAATTTCTCTATCAGACACAGTTTTCTAGTAATATGACCTAACGTGTTTAATTTGAAATAAAGATATTGAAGTTGACAAATATTTGGAAATTATTAAAAAAAATTCAAAACAACAACACAACAACAACAACAACAAAAAAACAGTTTGCAACATCAATGCTTGCACTCCATTTGCTTTCGCCGGCCAGGTGGTTAGGGCGTAGGCTTTCTAGTTCTCGAGTCCGCCTAGTCGTGGGCTCGAATCCCGCCATGGGCATGGATGTTTGTGTTTGTCCCGGGCTGCGTACAGATATAACTTGTGCAAAAGGCGCAAAATTACCTTAGTAGTCGACGCCAAATTTCTAATAAATAACCCAACCATTTGTTTTCATATGCAAATATTGGCATTTCTGAAACTCTCCTACATTATGTCAATATGCAAGCCATTGTCAGATCAGTAAAAATTTAGCTTCAATTTTGTGATTAGTCTGATTATTCATTAATCTATAGAGATATTCTATCACATGAGTATACATTTGTCTTTCTAGAACAATGCATGTACTCGTAGAAATAATCTGGGTGTTGTCGATAAATTGTAGTAAATAGCAATCGTTTCTTTTTTCCAGAAATATCAACGCCACACTTGTCAAAATAGAGCTAGCCACACTTGTATTTAGGCCTGAAATATATCTCTGAACTGAAAATTCTTTTGTTATAAGGATTTAGGATGCAACATGCCTCTGAAGGCGCATTTCTTGCACTCGCATCTGGATTACTTCCCTGACAGCCGCTGCAGTGATGTGTCTCATGAACACGGTGACAGGTTCCATAAGGACATTAGAATATAAAAATATAATGACTATGGAAAAGCGGTACGAAGGGAAATGGATGCCCTACAATGTTGGCTGATTACTTCTGGAATATAATTCGAGATTTCAAAACCATTTATCACAAAAGAAAGATGTAAGACTTATTAATAGTGGGGAAAATACACATTTTTTTCATATTTTTCAGTTCTTTGAAGTCTATATACATTCGGTACTATATGTAGTGGTTCTTCTATTGAATACTGTATTAAAAATTGTTTGTATAACTTTCAGAAATACTAGATTAGCAATAACACAAAATTAAAATTGTAGAAAATATTTAAGTCCAAGTAACTTGAAAACTATGCATGATAGAGAAAAATTAAAACCAGATTTGAATTCAGCGCATAATTTCCCATAAGAATCACAACTACTATCTTCAGATTACTATCTTTTTTGTAGGAAAGTGTAATTCAACATAATTTTGATATCTTACTTCGCCTTGGCAATTATAAATAATATATTTAAAAGCTTATGATGAAATCCATAGGATTCAGTCACTTTGTGCCTCTTAATTCTCTTGAAAATCTCTTCTGTAAATATCGAAGGCGTTTCCTTCCTGTTGATAGGAACAGATTTGCAAAACTCCCGAGAGAGAAAGAGAGTCTCTAAGCTGAAGAAAGTGAAACAAGATCTTCTCTAATACACAGCGGCTTAATGGAATGACCCCCTCCTCTATAGCCTCTTTAACCCCCATTTAAATTGGAAAATTTCATTTAAAACTTAAATTACATAACGAATGCCGTTCATTATTTATAGCTGCGAATTAAATCGTCATTTGCTGCATCGTTGACAAGGATCAAATTTCTAAACACTCTTCAATTTACGAGTGAAATATTCTGTTGCAGTCGTAAAATACAGCGGAATTTGAGATGGGAGAAACAGTCACCGTAAATTAAAATTAATTAGCTCTATGACAAGCTTTAAATGAAACATCAGATAAAAGAAAAGACAATTGGTTTCAGCTTAAGAAGTCATTAAAAAAGTTAAATAATATATGCGTTAGAATAATAATTTTTTCGTTTGAAAAACTGCCTAATTAAGTCCTCTTTATTATTCAGTCAAGGAAATATAATTTCAAATTGTTATTTATAATGGAAAATGATTAAATTTCTGGAAACTCTTTTTAAAAGACACATTTCAAGAGAGAAAAAGATCACTGAATCACAGAAAAAAAAATTAGTTCTCAGCATCTACTATATATCTAAATTAATTTTGAGTTTTCAAACGCTTCTAGAATTTGCAATTAAGTTCTCACAATTATAACAGTTTCATAAAAGCAGAAAATCTGTAATTCCACATATAATTATTTTTCAGAATATAGCCGAAAAGTTTAGTTTTCAAGGTAGTCTAATTTGAGCCTCATTTTTGGACACCTGTCGCCATCTACTGACGATTAGGTGAACTTCAGTTATTTTACGAATTTTTTTTATCATCAAAATCGTATTAAATATTTTAAAAATAACTTTCCAAGATTTCTTTTGTGAAGATATAATTATAAATTATCTGGTAAGTATAATGATTTAATTTATTAAACAAATTAGATTTATTTGAATCTAATTAAATTTCGTAAATAAATATCTTTCGGCCCATTTAATTAAATCTTATTTACATTATCTTCCAGGCGAAATATTCGTGAGTACAAATTAATTTAACCATATTATGGGAAATTAAATAGAAAAAAACATTCTTTATGAGTGGCTTCCTTATTTGGGGAAGTGAGGTTTTTCGCTTGGTAAACGCTACAACCTGGCGGCTCCTAATGCAATATGTAAAAATCATATGGCTTCTTCGATAAAATACAGAATACTAGTTTAATAAAGTGTATATAGATAAAATAGTATGCAGATACTATGCTTCAGTTTATCTTAAGCTATGTGGTCGAGTATCTATGCGGAGCTATTAAAATTTTATTTTGCTTGTTGGGTATTTAATTAGAGAATTATTTGAGAATTTTACACAGTGAATGTGGTCGAATAAGTTGTAGTATTCTACATAGATCTACAGTGCAGAACATAATAATAGGACCAGTCGAAATACAAAACACAAAATCTTTTTATTTAATTTTGTAAATATTTTCTGTTTTTTAACGTATAAATAAGTTTATTTGTGAAAGGAAATAAAAAAAATAAAAAAAAGTTATGACAAAATTCAGTTTTTTTGAATAATCTCTATAGAAAGCAGTGGACAAAATTTTAGGACCACCCTAAGAATAATGTATTTTTCCATAAAAATTTGCATGCCTGGTGCTTTATTTGACTGCAGGCATTGATAAAAAAAAGAGAATCAATGTGATTTGACTGCAAACGAACAATGGGATGTGGTACAAAGTTAACTGACAAACAGCAAGCTCAAATTATTGCCTATAATAACTGTGGGAAAAGCGAAAGGGAGATTGCAGCATTAATTAACAGATCAAAGACTGCTGTGCATAATTTTCTACAAAATCCTGAGAAGTATGGAAAAGTTTGCCGTCCTGGAAAACCCAGTAAGGTGTTAGAAAGAGACATAAGTGCTATCCTTCGAATGGCATCAGATACTGGCTCAACATCATCAAGCATCACTTCATCTCTGAATCTTCCTGTTTCATCTAGAATCACAAGCCGTACTCCATGCATCCAAAAACCACGTGCATACGAAAATGAAGCTAAAGCCAAAGTTAACTTCAAAACATATGAAAGACAGATTTGGCATTTGCAAAACGGTATATTGGAAATAGTGAAATGTGGAACCATACCATCTTCAGTTAAGAAAAAAATTTAATCTGGAAGGGCCTGATGGTATACGGTTCTACTGGCATGATCTTCGACGTTCAGAAAAAATTCTTTAAAAACGTGTTCAAGGTGGAGGCAGCGTGATGATTTGGGCTGCTTTTTCAGCAAAGGGAAAATCAAGCTTAGCGTTTGTCAAAGGGAAATCAACAGCCGACGATTATCAGGACATTTTAGGAAATTACCTGTTGCCATTTAGAGATGAATTGAATGATCCAGACATCGTATTTCAACAAGATAATGCACCTATCCACCATCAAAGTCAACGCAAGAATGGTTTTGTGATCAAGGACTGACTGTGTTGGACTGGTCAGCATGCAGTCCTGATCTCAATCCAATTGAGAATTTATGGGGTGATCTTGTACGAAGTGTATACGCAAATGGAAAACAATTTGAGAATGCAAAAGACTTAAAATGTGCCATTCAAAAAGCATGGGATGAGATTCCTTGTGAAAGACTGTTAAACTTGAGTCAGACAATGACCAACCGTTTAATTGAAGTATTAAGTTTAAATGGTAAACAAACTAAATATTAATACTATTTATTTTTGGAAAAAAATATTTTATTATTTAGTTTCCTTAAAACAAACATTGTGGTCCTATAATTTTGTCCACTGCTTTCTATAGAGATTATTCAAAATAACTGAATTTTGTCATAACTTTTTTTATTTTTTAATTTCCTTTCACAAATAAAATTATTTATACTTTAAAAAACAGAAAATATTTAAAAAATTAAATAAAATATTTTGTGTTTTGTATTTCGACTGGTCCTATTATTATGTCCAGCAATGTACTATAAGCTTCTTATTTGCACCCTATAAGACTCTTATAAACCTCTACTTACAACAATCAGTTAAAATTTGTATAATCTCTGGTATGTGTTCCTGATGAATTAACAAGATGAGATATAATTGATTATAAAAAATAAAGAAGAAATAAAGAAATTTTGTACCTCGTATAGTGTAATTTATTCCATTTATTTTTTAACACTGTAAAAAAGAGAGCAGTTTATAATGTAACAATAAGGAATCATAAATAACCATTATTTGAAAACCCTATAAGGAAAAAAAATGTATTTGATAGGTGACTTTATGGAAATAAGTATTTGTTCACAATTGTTAACAATGAAATTAATCTTCAATGGGATTGCCCATAACAATTACATGGGAGAGAGTTATGGGAGGCTATATAGATGCAAATAATTTCCTCCTTTTATTTGGTGTATGACACTCAAAACAAGAGAACACAGTGAAGAAATGAAAAAGTTTATGATAAATCCGATTAAGGAAGGAAAATTACAACGAGAAGTGCCTAAAATAATTGGATTTCCTCAAGGAACTATGACTTATATGAGGTAAAAATATATAACCAACAACTCTGTTTCTAATAAGAAAAGGACTAGTACAAGGCTCAAAGCAACAAAGAGAGATGACCGAAAGCTCAAAGTGATAGCTTTAAAAATGAGATTCCCATCGCGAGAACCAAATATCCAGTGGAGAAAATCAGGTGTATGTGTATGTGATCGTACTATTCGTAATCATCCGAATAAGCTTGTCTTCCGCTAAGACAAGCAAAGAGAAAACCCAAGAGGTCTGTCAAACAGACTACACCACGTTTAAATTTGGCAAATTATATAAAAATTTGGATGTCAACGACTTGTACCAAGTCAACTTTAGTGATGAATCCAGAGTGTGAAAAATTCCACTCTGACTGTTTAGCGCCATCTGTAAAACTTAAAAAACGACCTATTGTGTGGAGATGTATCATATCCAAGGGCTTAGGTGTAATGTGTATTGTACACAAAGCAGTGAATTCAGATGCTTATTTTCACATCTTAGTCACATATCTGATCAAAACATTAGAAGACAATTATGGGGACGATTCGGTTGTATTCCAAGACCAAAATCATTATGGCACGGTGCTAAAAATTCAAAGAATTCATTAAAGAAGAATGAATT
Organism: Rhysida immarginata; assembly: GCA_023313115.1. Lineage (NCBI taxonomy): Eukaryota > Metazoa > Arthropoda > Chilopoda > Scolopendromorpha > Scolopendridae > Rhysida > Rhysida immarginata. Next base: position 3,502,978 of record JAHWFO010004193.1, read on the forward strand.
AAAACAATGGATTGGCCGGCAAATATCTCAGACATGACTGTAATTTAATAATGTGTGTGCCGAATTGAAAAAGAAAACAAATTTCCAGGCCTCCAGAAAATATACCAGATTTGTCAGTTGCAATTCAAAGTTTATGGAAAGAAATAGATCCATTATACTCTAATGCATTATATCATTCAGTGCCAAAAAGAATTCAAGCTGTGATCAGGGCAAAGGGCAATGCCACCCAGTAGTGACATTGTTTACATTCAGTGAAAAATACTTATTTTTATATCACCTGAACAAATACTTTTTTCCTAAGGGGTTCTTCAAATAATAGTTGTTATATTCCTTTATTTTTACATTATGGACTGCTCTTTTTTTTCACAATGTTTCCAAAAGCAAGGGGATTAATTACAGTGTAAAAATTTCTTCATTTCTTCTTTATTTTTCGTTTTTTTGTAATCAATTGTACCTCAGCTCGTTTAATCATCATGAAGAATACATGTTGCCATGGGTTGTATACAAGTGGTGGAGTGGAACTCTACCAGAATGGATCACTCCTTCATCTGCAATAAGTTTTTTAATATAAACAAGTACATTATAAAGACTTCTAAACAATTGTAATATATTCTCCATGAAGTAAATAAATAAACCAAATTGTAATTTTCTTGATAAAGTGATTTGGAATTATTATATAAATATTTATTTTCAGTCTTTGTGTCAAATTCTTACGGGAAATGTGGCGAAAATCTGAAACATTGACGCTTTGAGCATCACTTACAAGGAGAGGGCCCCAACGAACAATCGAGTTTTTTGAAGCCCTTTGCTAGGATGGTAGTCTTATATGTCCTTTTCGTAAAACCAAGTCCGCAGCCTCCAACTTGGCCTAATTTTCGAGAAAATTCCTTTTAAAGTCTGTGCTATATAACTAGTGTAAACTGTACCTTAGTAATTATCACTAACAGCGGCAGCCGAAAGTTAACGTCGTGGCGTATGAACCGTAAGATCTCGAGTTCGAATCCACCCGTGTTAGGCTTTGGTTTTTTTTTTCTTTTAATGTTTTGTAACTGGGCTATCGTCTACTTTTTAATATATTTTTCTGTTATAAAATGCTGTTATAATGAAAAAAATATTTTTAACAAGTAAGAGCAATAAGGAATACATTTTCAACTAATTATGATAATAATATCTGTTATAAAAGTGTAAATAATTCATAAACATATATCGATTTTAAAGAAAAAACAAATTTTTTAATATTTAACTTTTCATTTCTTATTATGTTCACGTTTTGATGTCTTTGTTTCTTGCCCATATTGGGCGCTATAATAAAATAATCGTTTTAACAAATAATTTCGAAGTTGTAGAATATTTACAGTTAGGCTTATCGAATACAACGTGCTGGATGGTATTCTTCAAAAAAACATTTGTAACACAAATGTGTGCAACACCAAGAACATTGGATGAATGCAGGACTAATCTTGCAGTTGCAGTTTTCCTTTTTCATGCATTACGGAAAAGAAATTTGATTTATATTCAAAAAATTTTCTTTTGTAGGCTTCAATTTGGCAGCATACCAGGCTTCAACAAAATTAAATTTAGACCTACCTCATTTATATTTTTTATAAGAATACAAGGACCCTGAGACTTTAAATTAGTCCAAAAACTTTTCTGAATTTCAGAGGATATCTTGCTATGTGAAAGGATGCAAGTTTTGCTATGCAAGTCAGAGTCACATAAAATATCATTTGTTTTGCCCTCCTAAAGATGAAATATCATTTTAAAATTGATAAAATTACGATTTCACGCAGGACCGACAGCCTGAATTTTGTTGAACAAACATGATAAAACGATTCTATTCCATATGTAAGCCACTCAAAGAAAGAAATGCCATGCCAATTAAAAAACAAAAAATATAGATAAGTCATAAAGCTCAGGAATCTACCATAATCAATTCAATTGCACCTCATCTCATCTTTTCTATTCTTCTTGTAACTTTTCGATGTCAAGGATGCTAAATAACCATTGGCTTTATTTAGCCTATAAAGGTGATAAGTCTACTGAAACTTGGCCTTTCTTCCTTCGGGGGCGTACCGAAAGGTGGGCGGAGTAGACGGCATTTTTGGCCTATTGCTTTGAAAATAAATTGTTTTTTTTTATCCTAACAGCAGAGCGGCCCATTTTACAGTATTGAACTGTCTATTTACTGTTTTTTTTTAATAAGTTTGATGCTCATTATTTTGTAGATCGAAATATTGAAGACTGCCCCGGGTGGCCTAACCTCTAGCTACGCCACTGTTTTCCGTGCCCTAAGCGGTTCTCTAGTTTCCAGAACAATAATTAGTGCTCGCGGCCACCGAGAATGAAAACTCAGAAATGCAGATTTCAAACTGCCAAGAAAAAAGTTCTATTTCATTAATATTTAAACAGAACTGATAATAACATAAAATAATATTAGTTTAAAATCCTGTTAAGAAAACATACAAAAGAAATAAAAATATCGGAATGAAATGATGCAACCACGCCTTGATTCATTCTGTTCTGTTCCCATTATTCTGACAAAGCCTACAAGATATAGAAAGCCTGACCAGTCATGCAGATTCTATTCAAAATATTGTTATTTCCCAAGCTAGTTAATCTAATTTCTAACCCCTATTTTGGCATAAATATACAATGTATATACAGGGTGTTTTTGAATTGAGTACAAATTTCTTGGGAGATGATAGAAGAGGTCCTTAGAAGTATTTTTTGTCATATGAACATGGGGTCCCTGCAGCTCCGTTTACTTACAATACTGCATTGAACAATCAACTGACACCGGGACGCAGTGTGCGTTGGTATGCCTATATTATTTTATTTTTAACAATTAACACAAGCAATCTACTGTAATAACTTTTAAAGTAATTGTTTGCAAAGAAATTTCAAGGTGCACGTGCTTGTTTGTTGAAAAGTCTTAGGACAAACTTCGTCAAGGAGATTCCATGGTATCCAACCCCTTTATAAAATACGATTAGTCAATATGTAAATGGCGATCATTTCGAACAATTACTGTAAAAGTCATACAGTAGATTGCTTGTGTTAATTGTTAAAAATAAAATAATCTAGGCCTACCAACGCACACTGCTCCAGGTGTCATTTGATTGTTCAATGCAGTATTGTAAGTAAACGGAGCTGCGGGGACCCCATGTTCATATGACAAAAAATACTTCTAAGGACCTCTTCTATCATCTCCCAAAAAATCTGTACTCAATTCAAAAACACCCTGTATATCATGTCATGTCAATTTTTTTTTAATCGTGAAGTTAAAATATTTTCTCAATAATCCTTTAAAATGCCTTTAATTATTTCAAGACATAAAAAATTGAAATTAAATTGAAAATAAAAAAATAAATTTCCCTTCAAAAACAAACTGTAAATAAAATTGAAGGGAAATAAAAATTTTTACAATTTTAAATAAAATTTCCCTACAAAAACAAATCATTAAAATTTAAACAGATTTCATTTAACAACATAACACCTATTTACCATTTAGATTATATTGAAGTCTATCAAATATTAAAATCCAAGAATAATTTGGAAATGTGGTTTTGGATATATAAAATATTTTCGTAGAACTGAAATTCTAAAAGAAATCTTTTATATTTAGAGTTTGTTTTTGGAGGGAAATTTATTGTTTGTTTGTTTTTTTTCGATTTATTTTCATTTTTTTTTTGTGTTCAGGTAATTAAAGGTATTTATATGAGCTATTGAATTATAGTTCTTGAACACTTTCAATAAAATGAGTCTCAATTCACATATTCAATTTTTAACCAAACGGATTAGGAAATATATTTTTTTGTTTAAAACTTTGGCCAAAACTCTTACTATTCAAAAGATGTGTATTATTTTTCACAGTTACGTTGTTTCTGTTATTAATTATTGTATGGTAGTTTGGTCGAGTACTCATAATAATTATCTTTACCCTTTAAAATTGGCTTTTAATACTATTTTAAGAATTGTGCTCAAGCTTAATAATTACGACTCTATTACTTTGGCATGTAATAAATTTGATTTACGTAATTTTGATTCTTTGATTCTGTTTAGCCATTTGCGTGAAATTGTTGCATCTATTCGTTTATAGATCATCCTTTTCATTTTATTAATATTTTTTTTCTTTTTAGCAATGATGTTAGGAAAACTAGAAGATATAAGTTTGAAATTCCTTTTATTCTTTCAAATTTTCAAAAGAATGTTTTTCCTTTTAAGTATATGAATTATTGGAATGACATTCCTTTTGAGGTTACGAGCAATATGTTTGATTGTGATAAATTTAAATGTAGAATTTATTGTTCCCATTTTAATCAAAAATTGCATGATTATGTTTTAAATTATCAAAAGACTAGTTTATGCTTGTGATTTATTATAAGCTGAAGCTTATTTTTCCTGTATTCCTATTTTGGGCAATAAAATAATAATAATAACTTTTAATGTCACTTTATAAAACTGTTTATTTTTTATTATTTACCTTCATAGATATTTTTAATTGTATGGTTAGTTAATAATAAAAACAAGACTTTGCTTTATGAATTTAGAGATAATGGGTGTTTCCAAATTCCTAAAATTTGTGATAATTACGGAATTAGAGAAAGAAAATTCCTAAAATTTTTAACACAACTCCAAGATGGATCCCAAATCTTAACCATGTATAATCTTATTATAGTTTTCTTTATTATATAACAAAATCAAGAAAATTATATGTGGTTAAAATTCGAAAGGCTATTTGTAATTAAGTACTGAGGAGTAAAAAAAAAATATTGTTTTTGTAAAATAAATATTTTTAATTTTTTTATTTTTACTTTTATGTTAATTTAAAATTATGTTTTTGAAAAGATATTTTTGTGTGTATCTTTATTTCGCTTGTTAGATGAATATCATGTTTTTTTAAGATAAATTTATAATTCTTTATATTTTCTTGGATTTTATATTTGATATTCAGCATTTTCCCACATAAGCCAATAATGGCTTCAGGACTTGTATTTTTAAATTTCAAGGAAAGTAAAACATTAATAATAAAAATATATAGTATCTTTATCGTGTGAAGTGATTTAATTGCTGAAAGAATTATGAAAATTAATTTTCAAAACTATTTCTTTGGATATCAAATTAAATTCAGCAACCAATATTAATACTTTTCTGGAAGAAGGGTATTTTTGACGGTTTTGTTTTGTCTTCTAAAATAGTCTTTTTTCGTTGACACAATCAATAATATATTGTACACAGTAGTAAATCAAGTTTTTTTAATAATATTTGCTTGGAACTATAAGCAATGGCGTAAACATGAGGTAAGGTGATTTCCAAGGTAGGGAACACTGAACTCTAAAATAACTTCAGTTGTTTTTGAGTTCAGTGACAGGGAGTTAGTTTATCAGTAGTTTATCAAGAGGAAAAAAAAGTGTGCATTCCATCTATTGAGGGAAAATAAAAACACTGCTTCTTTTGGATGCTCAAAATTTAAAAAAATAGTATTCAATATGATAATTAGAACAGAAGTTGTTGCCATTAAAAAAAAAAAAGTTATAACAAATATTGATTCTACAAGGATATACTAATTATTTTTTTTTCATTATTTATAATGTAATTTTTTTAAATTTGAAAACGAATAATGGAAGAATAAATTTATGCAAAAGCAGTTTGGTGATATTGGTGACATTTTTGATGAAATTGTTCAAATGTGCACTGAAGTTCCCTTTAGATATTTATCATAGCGCTAATCCTAGAACGAAAATTTTTTATTCATGATAATTTCATATGTGATTTCTTTCTCAGTAATGTTTTTTAAATTAACTTCCACTTAATATTCAAGCATTTGTAAGGCTAATTATATAGAAGTTCGAATATATAAACTGGTATTTTATGGTTGATAATATATTTTTTTGTAATTTACGAAATAAAATCGCCTGAATGCTCTATTTCAGAATATGCATGTCGTTCGAGAAAGAAACATACATATTTAATATTTCAGAAGTTCTACCGTTTCAATTCTTATTTTATTTTAGAAACAGTTTAAGTATTCAATAACAATTTATTTCTACCAACTTTTAAAATATCCCCATAACAGGCAACTCTTATTTTATTTGCTTATAAAGAATAGTTAAATTTAATAATATCTTGAATTTGATATTCTGGCATATACACTCTCTACCAAAAAGTAATTGGGCACTTTCGATTTTAGATGTTTTGTCGAATATTTAAAAAAATACTTGACGAATTTGAGGGCTGTAAAAAGGTGTATAAAGATGCCCACATACTGAAAATATCCATATCTAAAACTAAAGACTGATGCGGAATAAAAAAAAAAATGCTAAGTCAAAGCTAAACATAAATCCTTTCAAACATTACCAATATCTGATAGATGGCCATGAATAAAATTCGTTATAGAATAACTATAATAATGAAGCTAGTGATCAGGCTTCCTCAATTGTGCAGAATTCCTCTTTCTTAATAAAAATTTGTTCTAATGTAGACATAATAATAATTGATCCGCCACAATACTTTTAAATTGAGGCTTCATTTTAAACTCTATTAAAAAAATTAACATGTATTCAATTTTTTTTTCGAATTTTTGATAATGTATACAAAGCTGATATGTAAATTCCGAAATCACCTAAAAATTAAATTATCGTGAAGTTGATTTGTTAATTCAAAATTATAAATTGTAGATGTAAAGAATGCATTAGATTTAACAATAAGATCTGCAGCTGTTTAATCTTGAATTGCTGCTCTCAATTACATGGTTCGCATAAATAAGGTTTCTTGTTTATTTTATTGAGTTTCTTGTTCATTTCGGCTTATTTTATTTATATCCATTTCATATACAGATTCAAAATCATTCTCGGACCATAAAAGTACTTCTGGCTGCGTAACAGTTTGAAGAAACTGTTCACTTATTTTGCCTGAGCAGATTCTTTACAATCGCTGAAGCTATCTTAGACAATTTGGAAAAGATTTTCTAGGGTTTCAGTAAGTAAAAAAGTTAACCAAGCTAATATTAATTTTATAGAGAAGGAAACCTTTGAAATCTATCTTTTGTGGATGATTGAATAGTTCTTTTTTGATACGGTTCCTCTTTGTGCAGACAGAAAGAAAAAGTAAATAGAAAGTAAATTTAAAGTTAAATAAAAGTCTGAAATTTAAAAGTTGAACTTTTATATTATCCTGTTTTTTTCTAATGGAAAATTGATCTCAACTGTTTGCCTTGGATTTATCGCTTTTTAAAGTTAAATGTACGGAGTCTTCTTTCTTTCCAAGTTCTGCGATAGCTTTGTAAAAACGTCGTAATTTTAATTTAATATCATGATGAGTATTTACTTATTTATAAATTATAATAAAAATTATAATTAAAAATGAATTAGGTTTACTTATTTATGTCCACAGAATATAAATTCTAAAATGATTTACTTAAGGCTTTACAGTGCGTCCCAAAGTATAAATAATCTAAACAATAAATAAATTTATTTAATCAATTTTTTATAAACGTCCCACCAAACTGTCTTTTAATTTTATGAAGAAATTCTGTAAAATTTTATTGAATTTTCTCAAAGACAGACAGAATTTCTATCCCATAAATATAAATACGAGGGGCATGCTGAAAGTAATGAGCAACATTAAAAAAAATAAAAAGGGTTAATAATTGCGATACACAGAATACATCATTTCAAAGTATTAACTTTTGTCTATTTCTCAACATAATCTCTATTCCTTAAAGATACATTTTTCCCACCGTTATGGAAGTTCGAAAATCTCTGGACGGTAGAAGTTCGTTCCAGCTCGCCGAAGGCACTGACGCCCTGCTCTCTTCACTCCCTCGACTGTCACATAGCGCTGGCCTCTCATCTGCCCCTTCTCAAAACAGATGTCTCTTCTCATCTGTCCCTTCTCATCTGCTCAGATGTATCCGACGCCCGGATAGCTTTTTGCCTTTTAGCTGCAGAGTTTCTCTGACCAATACGCGTGCTTTCTCTTTCCTTTCCAAAAACACAAAAAAATACACACACAAACTTTCGCCAGTCATCCGGATGTTTGTTAGGTAGCTCAAGGGAGACAGGTTTATGTCCTTGCCTCCTCGATAGAAACTATCCTATCTATATCGTATGCACATGATTAAAAATTCTTGGAAACGAATGTTCTGTCATTGCATCTTCATTTTATGCTCATTGTAATAATTCTTGGAAACGAGCATTCAATCATTGCATCATCATGAAAGTATTATTGCATCATCACGACATCGGTTTTCAAAAAATTGATATTCACACAGATTATAGTAAAAATGTATATATCGTAAAATCTTGAAAACAAGCCCGGGCGTCTATTTGTTTTAATAATCCGGACCCCTCCAGCGATTAATCGAGACCCGGCGTTTATTTCCTAACCCGGCGTTAAGGGCTATTCCCAATAAAAGGGTGTCTAGCAAAACGATTGCGTATAATTCCCTAAGTTTTCCCAGTTGATCATGCAATTTTCCCTGACCAATTTTTCGTTCCAATTTCGCATGTTTTGCTGATTTTGTATAATTCACTGATTTTTCCCGTTTTCCAGGTCGCTAGTCACCCTTCATTAAACCCGACAAAGTTTTGAATTGCAATTTAATAAAAAAAATTTTTTTCTTTTTTTAGTAAAAATAAAAATTAATAATTAGATAATATGATCTTATGGTTCGAAATCACTGGAGATAACTGCCTCATTATTATAAAGTTATTATTATAAAGACGTTTAATAATCTAAAAGTGACGAAAAACGCCGGAATTTATATCGATGACCCAAAAAAGACCCGGCGTTTATTTGAAACCCGGCGTTTAATCTGTTTTTTACACCCCACCCGGCTTTTATTCGAGACCGGCGTGTATTTGAATACCCGGCCTGTATTCAAGATTTTACGGTAACGTACATTTTTAGGAAATATTTGGATCAGCTGTGTTGCCAAATAATCCCCGGCGTTGTTCGGGCTCTTGTTTGAATGTGAATATAGAGTAAAAATAAACACATGTAAAAGCTTAGAATTAATATAGTGAAAATTCACAATGAAAAATCTAAAAAATTATTTTAAAATGCTCCTAATGGACGGATCTCTTCATGTATGGCACAGCTAACCTAAATAATTTTTGGGTCACGTAATCTTACTTTAGATGTGTACTCGCCCTGCTGTGGTGTACATGATAGTTTGTGTCTGTGTACTCTGCAATGCCAACAATCTGAATGGGGTTGTTTAATACTTGGTAATCTGTTGTTGTAATTCGCACTCTGCTCTCGATATCTTGAAGCAGAATTGGCCATTCAATATTTTGTGTGGTCTAACAGTCGCCGTTTCTTCATTCTCATGACCAACACCTTTGCATCGTCCAGGGCTGCCTGGGAATTTTGATGACCATTGGGTTATTCACCATTTACTCACTACCAATGAAGATTGGATTGTTGCTCAGATCCTGATGTTCAGGCGATTTTTGAGTGCCCAGGACTGTCTCTCGTTGGCCTCGTTGCACTCTCCAAGCAAAAGCTGTATAGATGTTAAGTAAATGTTCAAGTAAAGTATCCCTACTGCTTATGCGATTCTGCTGAAATTTTATATCTAATTGGCTTTTGTCATTACATATTTATATGTTAAATAAAGAATAACGTGTATGTGTTATATAAAGTACGAGTAACAGTTTACAAGATTTGGTCTAAAAGTTAATACAGATCTACAATTTTGGTGTAAGGACCAGATGTTAAATTTCATCCATCTATCTGGTTGCGTTTTTCAGTTGTCGTGTTCACACATTTTATTTCAAGAATGCAGTTTTCCGGCTCAGGAAGGTCTAAAAATGAAGATTTATCAAAATCTCGAAGTCGAATGTTTTTTTTGACAATTACAATACTTTCTCTATACAGGGTGTAAATGGACGACGTTTCACAAACTTAAGGATGTGTAGAGGATGATGTGGTGAACATTTTTTATTAATAAACCCATAGTCCCAACGAAAAGCGACGGAGCCACAGCATGTTTGATGCTCTGTTTTGCGTCAAGCCGTGGAATGGCTGTCTGAATTACTGTGTTGTCACTGCATTGGAATTTCGAGCGTGAAACCTAACGCGCGAACGTATTTCCAATGGAACCGTCCACCGACCGTTGTATGATTGGTCAGGTGCAGCACTTTTGCTGAAAGGTAGGTTAAAGGCGGGTAAGTTTGCCAGTCATGTAAATTGGCCGCATTACGTTTTTTTTTTAATTTTAATTTTTAAAGCTTTCGAAAAAGCAATAAAGGAAAAGGAACAATAAATTACAATAAACAACAACAATTTACAAATGTTGAATACCAATTTTTTTAAAAAGAAAGAGCAAAAAAAAAAAACAAACAAAAAAAACCGGTGAGGAAACAGTTCTGATTACAATTAAACATCAGATTATGTGATTGCAAGATTGTGTGATTGGAGAATGTGCTGTGCATCCGGACGGTACCATTTGAAAATAGCCTTCGAGCTGACAGTCTGCATAAGGCCTACAAATGCAATGACAGGGGACATCGTAGTAAACGTGCCTAGTTCAATGCTTGACAAACCAGGACATCAAACAAGCTGTGGCTCCATCGCTTTTCGTTTGGGACTATGGGTTTATTACGAGGCGTGTTTTTTAAGTAAGGTTCGTTTGAACATAAATTTATTTCGGAAAGGTTATTTCAAAAAAGTAAATTTATTTTCAGAAAGTACATACTTCACTCTATTTTTCGACATAGTTGCCAATTTTGTTCAAACACTTATCATACCTCTTAACCAATTTGAAAATACCCTCTTCATAGAAACTTGCCGCCTGCTCTGATAACCAAGAGTTCACTGCCGTTTTCACGTCGTTGTCATCATTGTAATGATTGCCAATGAGGTGATGTTTGAGGTGGAGGAACAGATGGTCATCGCTCGGCGCAAGATCAGGACTGTAAGGTGGGTGGTCTAAAACTTCCCAGCCAAAACTGCCCAATAAATCGCGGGTTTGATGTGCAGTGTGAGGTCTTGCATTGTCATGAAGGAGGACAATTCCCTTCGTCAGCATGCCGCGTCTTTTGTTTTGTATCGCTCTGCGTATCTTTCCCAGGGTTTGGCAGTATGCTTCTGTATTGATAGTGGTTCCTTGTTGCATGAAGTCGACCAACAAAACACCATGCCTATCCCAAAACACCGACGCCATGATTTTGCGCTGGGACAGAGTCTGTTTGGCATTCACCTTTACAGGCGAGTGTGTGTTTCTCCATTCCATGCTCTGTTGCTTCGATTCGGGCGTGATGTGCGAAACCCATGTTTCGTCTCCAGTTACGATCTGACTCAAGAAGCCGTCACTTTCTTCGTTATAACGAGTCAAGAACTTCATCGCACACTCAAATCTTTGGTTTTTGTGGTCCTCTGTTAGGAGTTTCGGGACCCAACGGGAGCACAGTTTCCTAAACTTTAGGTAACAATGTTGTAAAGCACTGATCTCGACACGTCGGGAATTTCGTTTGAGAGACCTGTTATTGTGAAGCGCCTGTTCTCACGAATCTTCACTTCAACTGAAGGCACCAAATCGTCTGTAATCAAAGAACGGCGACTGCAGCGGTTCTCATCATGGACGTTGTCACGGCCATCTTTGAATTGTCGTACGCACTTTGCTTTCACTCATAACAGTATCACCGTACACTTCGCAAATCTGTCGATGAATTTCTGCAGCAGACAGGTTCCTTGCTGACAAAAACCGTATCACTGACCGAACCCCACACGCGGCTGGCGTGTTGATAGTCTTAAACATTTTGAAAGCACAGAACAGAACCGTACAGGTTAGCTACAGAGCTGAAATTGAGCACAGCTATTCCCGAGGCATGCCGGTATACGACGCACGCGCTCGTTGCGATATGCGCGCGAACTACTAGTGTCTACAACAAAACGGACCTTGCTTAAAAAACACGCCTCGTAATAAAAAATGTTCACCACATCATCCTCTACACATCCTTAAATTTGTGAAACGTCGTCCATTTACACCCTTATATACGAGAAAGTAAAAGGCAGTCAATTAAATTACTAATTAAAATTACGTCTTCCACAAAAAATTATTTTTCAAAATTTTTAATAAAAAGTTATTATTGTTTTTTTGGAGATGCAATAAATTTTACAATTCCATAAAAATTCATGGCTTATTAGAATGCTATTGAGAAACCCCACTCTTGCTACTCACTGAGAAAGGTCAAATAAATATTGGTCAAAATAATATTATATTATAAAGTTCATTTTCAACTTTATTGATTTCTTAATTTTGAGTTTAAATTTATTTCTTTATGATTTTACCTCACACAACAATAAGAGAAAGAAAGCTAAATAAAATGAAACCATATGTCAATACACGGAATAAGGGCTAAGGTGGTGTTTCCATCTAGTGACAAAATTATAAACTTTGCACCCCAAACAAGATATTGATAGTGTACGTCTATTTTAATATCCAACAAGATAAATATTCTCTGCTAACTTTAGGAGTCATGATGTTAATAAAATATTTTTATTGTCAAATGTTTGCTGCTTTTTATTTTTGCTGCTAGATAAAGAAATAATGAATTAATAACCAAAGATGAAAAACTTTTTGAATGAATTTGCCTTATTCTTGTATTTTTTGGTGAGGAATCCGAATTTGCATTTAATTTTTCTATCACGTCACGTTTCCAAGTTATGAACATAGAGACTATAATGTAAAAGTACTGGGTGTGAAGAGAAGCGGCTGCTTTGTTAAAGTATCCATATTATTGGGGCACAAATAAATTTATCAGGCCCCAAAGTCTATTGAAAAACAAGAAATATGTGGGTGCTAGGAAAAAAACTGAGTTCAGATACGGATTTAGCACACACAACCACACACACACACACACACACACACACACACACACAGAAAGCTTAAAAATCAACTCTTAAAGTTAAAAGTTTTTAAAAAGCTATTTTGTTGCCTGTGAATTAATACTATAATTAATAATAAGCTGTTATGGAGAACTAGTTTCATATTGAATACTTACAAAGTAATATATGACACCTTTCTGTCAGCATCAACAGCTGCATTTTTTTTTGTTCATGAATTAATACTAAATTTTTCCAATTAATTGTTCATACAGATAGTAATAGCGTTCTATCTAATATATTTTTTAATGGTTAATTAGCTTTCAGTATATCTGAAAGTGATTTTCCATTTTCTTTTAGGGTCTGTCATTGTATTCATATGACCCTTTTTGTGCTGTTGATGAAATTAACGTTCATTTTATGTGGTTACATCTTGCATGTCTATATTCAAACTTGGCAGACATTACATAAAAAAAATTTCTATTCGAAAAGATAATGAGTCCTCGTAACTTCTTTATACTTTATAAAAGATAGTGACTTCATATTGAAAAGTATCCTCAACGTCCTCTTAATTTTGTGATAATTATTTTCTCTTTGTTTATTTCACTTACTAAAAATTGCAATTTCATTTGAGTAATGTTTGAATACTTAATTTTCAATAATTTAAACTTACTTGAATGAATAACCTTATTATGCAAAATATAAAGAATTTCATTAGGACATAATTATTACAAAGCAGGGCTGTAGTAAGTATCTCTATAGTTTATGATGATAATATACAGCGTGATTCAAAAATAGTAGGCATTATTTCAGGAATGAACTCCCCATATGTTTACAACAAAAACGTTTATTACAACAAGGGTCCGGAAATGCAAGGTTTTCGAGTTAGGCCTTCAAAACACCGATGCTCACCGGAATTGTTCTCTAATCCCGCAGGTCGTTGCATCTGGTGGTTGACTTGATACTGTGCAACATATACTCAAATAATAAGCTAAAAGATGTGTACCTCATGTATCATAAGGCGGCAATCTATGCAGGCTCGTCGTTTTTACTAGTAGAAAATGTCCAGAAGATGTCCAGATTGTAGACATTTGAACGTATCCGTCACCGCCTCTATGAACATGGAAAACTTGCACCTGGTGCTGTGGAAAGGGAAAGACAAAGATCTACATCTACAGGGTGACCCACACGTATCCAGCATAATTGCTTAGGAACATTATATGGTTTAAATGGAACAAAAAATGTCCTATAAACATTACATCTAGTTTCGATCGTGTATGAGATATCGACGTTTGTCTATTTTCTTTTATTTAGAGTCTTTTCCCAGAAAAACGTAGGTTTACCTATTTATTCTTAAATGTACAGTTCCTGTTTTGCATTGCATCCATTCAAGCTTGTAGTCGAGCAATTACACCTGACCAGATTGTGGCAGCTACCAGCTCAGTTGTCCGAAGATGTAACCAGTGCATTGGAGCTGGGGGCAACCATTTTGAGAGGCTTCCTCGACACTGATTTGTTAATTTCTTCTTATTCTTATTCCTTGTATCATTTTAGTTTTGTTTTGTAATTCAGTGTGATGGTCTGTCAGTATGCGGAATAAATGTGATCTGCGCTCTCAAGTGTTTTATTTATTTGCTTTAACAACTCCACAAGAAAATAAACAAACGTCGATATCTCACACAGGATCGAAACTAGATGCAATGTTTTTAGGACATTTTTGTTCCATTTGAACCATACAAAGTTCCTAAACAATTATGCTGGATACGTTTGGGTCACCCTGCATAGAGAAAAAGAATAGGAGAAGAAGACTTTGAATATTGTGGATGCGACTCCTGCTATCAGCACAAGAAGTTAGCGATGCTAGTTGTAACCTTATCATCTGCAACATGCACAGGCCTCCACGACTCGAAAACACCATCACAGATGCATTTTCGAAATTCGGAGACCATGCATTTCCTCATCCATGTTGTAATAAACGTTTTTTATTGTATACATAAGGAGAGTTCTATCCTAAAATAATGGAAAGTACTTTTGAAACACCCTATATAAATAATTTCTGCTAACAAATTATTTTTAATCTTTTATCTCCCATTTTTTCCTGTATACATTAGAGTCCTGCTGAATCTAACTACAGCTCTGTTATTAGAGAGAGTACGTTGAAGAGGAAAGAGAATGAAGTGGAGACAGAAAGAAGGGAACCAAACAGATTGATGGATGGGTAAGCAGACAGATAGAAAGATAGACAGATAGATCTTGGCTTACACTACCCAACAAGCCACTTCGTTTTGGGTGGCGGAGTGCCGACCGCTTTGCAAGGCATCACCACATCCTTCTTCCACGGGGTGCGGATGACGTCGTCAAAGGAAGCTGCTCGAGCACCAACTGCATTAAAAAGAAGAGATATAAATAGAACATAGAATAAATGAAAAAATAAATGAATCTACAAAAAATCTGTATATTTATTAAAATTGAAAAATAATCGTGCGCAGAATATTTTAAATCTCCATAGTTAAAAAATAAGGGATTGCTTTAAACAGTAATGTGTTTAAATATCTCTTATAAAGACATGTTTTATTTATTTAATATCATAATTATAAGCAATGCAGGACTGCATAAGAGTTGATTCTTAAGAAGTAATGGAACGTGCCTCTCGGTATTTTAATCTGATTTTAATATTCTGTTTATTTCAATTTGTAGCTAGTCCACATGAAAATATCAGAATGTTGAAAGTAAAAATCATCTTAATTGAAAGAAATTGCCATAAATCAGGTTTAATAATGCAATGACTCACTGACTCACATTGTATAATTATTAGGATAAACACAATGAACATCAGCTATCCATCACGTTTTCGTTTTAATATCCGACACTCTCCAAAATAATAAAAAAATATATTTATTAAAAACGCTTACTATTAAAAAGAATTTATAATATTATTTTGATTATTCAAAAGTTATCGATTTTTATTAGTGTGTCTTGTAAGTCGCACTAAAGCCGATTACTTTGGCAAGTGGCGTAAAGTGTTCCCTTGGGAATACGTTTTCTATTGTGACAAGGCTTCCAGATTAGGTTCGCTAATTTTTTCACGACAATATAAAAATTATACATCATCTGAAGGGTTGTCATTGTGAAATATTGCACATTTATTGAATTTTTCTTCTATAATAATTATTTAACTAAACTTTCATTGTAAAATGGAGACACGGAAAGATTAACTATTAAAGTTCGAGAATGTGACATGCAGCTTGTTAAAATCCTCTCTTTCGTTGACCGATGCAAGAGCGTTATATGCAACAACAAAACAACATGACTGATGCATCAGCAACACAAAGATGGCTAACATTGCAGCTGCAATTATGTCAGTTCTGTGGGTGCTTACAAGAACCTGATATGTGATTTTTGGTGAATAACAGTTTACAGCATGCAAGAACTTTGTACGGTCATATCTTTTATTGTGTAAAAATTTTAAGTGCACAAGAAGTCAGGAAAGGTATAAACAGATGGTTCTGGCATGCATGTTTGATTTCTTTATTTAGCAAATCACTAATGCAAGAATCAGATATTGTGAAATATGCTTTTTTTGAGTGTTAGCCTGTGACAACAATGGCTGAAATCTAGAACAGAAACTAGAACAGGAAAAAAGTTTGCATTGAAAACTGACTTTGGGATTATAGAAAATAGAATACGATCCACATCTTTTACCCCGCGTTTACTCGAGATGTGTCTTCAGCTCACTAAAAACGCCTAAAAACAACTCATTTAGAGTTACAGAAATATTCTATTCTTCATGCTCATAGGTCTCCTCTACATCGTATGCAAATCGCATACAACAAATCTAAAAACAGACATTTTTCTATGATTTTTATCTTTTTAAATGATCTATATATTTATCATTTATTCTATTCATTGTATACTTGTTATTTTTCACTTTTCTTGATTTTTGTTTTCTTTCTGTGTTGGCATTATCCTAAAAAATTCAGATTTTTCAAGTAATCAGCCTGGCTACATCTCAGTAGATGA
This sequence comes from Rhysida immarginata, assembly GCA_023313115.1. Lineage (NCBI taxonomy): Eukaryota > Metazoa > Arthropoda > Chilopoda > Scolopendromorpha > Scolopendridae > Rhysida > Rhysida immarginata. The sequence goes on from JAHWFO010004193.1 coordinate 3,519,829, forward strand.
AAAAAATTCTGTAGAAAGGCCAGAAGATGAAGAAAGCGATTTTAATTAATAAACTGAAACCAGGAACACACTTAAGATTCTTGCATACAGTAATTAGAATTTATAGTATGAATGTTTTTAAATTTTACTCTGTTTTTAATACTGAAAATTTATTATAGTTTCACCAATTTTAATATTTATTTCTGTAAGGTTTATTAACATATTCATATAATTAAATTTCTTCAAAACACAAAAATGTAAGCGTGGTTTTTGAAAGTCAATATCTCAGAAACTTATTTTTGCCACATATCAAGTTCTTGCATGCAGAATTCTGCGACTTATTTTTGTCAAACGGTACAGGAAAAGTGCTCATTTTTTGCGAGAACTTTTAATTGAAAAATAAGAAGTGAGTTCGGCTCGGTGGCTGAAAACGCTATAGCACAGGTCTTGTCGCTCTCAAAACTAGCGATTCGCAGGATCGAATCCCTCCGAGGACATATGTTTGTGTTTTTCACTTTACTAACAAGCTTGGAAGACCAATCAGAGCCTCAATAGGCTAACTACCTACTAGGCTAAGTTTCTAATATATCCAATGACTTAATAATATCCTCGACACAAAAGAGGAATAGAGAAGATGAGATGAAAGATGAAGTGATGAAGATATTTTACCTGTAGCAGTAGCCGATTATTCGACTTAATTACGTAAAGCAATGGTTCTTTGCCAGTTTTTTGTATTTTATACTCCACCAGCATATGTTGCCGCCATTTTTGGTTCGCAAATGGACCAGAAACTAGTTCAACGAAGGAAACATCAGTTCGGGCTGTTACAAGCCATCTTCCAATTCAGAATTCCGACTCAATGTAGTTCATCAGAGAATTTAACAACAATTTACTAAGCATTCTGATGTCTCTGGTTCAATCACTGTTTTCCGATTATTACTGTTGTTGTTGTTGACAAACTTGTTTATCCGAAACAATTTTTAAATATTTATTGTGTTAATTTTATATTAAGCTCATTCAAGACTAGAGTAAATATCAATATAATACTGTCTATGTTGTTAGGTCTAGAAATGATGTTTTATATGAAATTATTTTAGCTCAAAAATATATATTTTAAGTCATTATAAGGATACTGATGTCCTTTTTGACCAGTCTGCTCTTGAGAAAGAGTCACTCAAGGAAAGAAAATTCCCAACGGCGTGCTTCACTGCAATTCAAATGTGTTAGAAACTTCGGCAACCGGGCCAGCTCAACCTGACCTTGAGTGATTCTTTTTCGCCCATTTTCTCAAAATCTTTCAAAGAGAAGCGTGTGATTAAAAATTGTTTTTAGACTAATGTGGTGTTGCTCTACAGGGTAGCAATTGAAAAATTTTCTCTATCTTTAATAGTTTTCGAGTTAGCAAATGGATGACCTTAAATTTGGGCGGTCAAAGTCAAATTTGAGTGCGATAATGAATTCCCCACCTCCCTATTACCTATAAACCACACCATCAGATCTCGCCTACCTGGCAGTTTTGAGATATCTGCCATGTTACCAGACTTTTTGGACACCCTGTATATTAGATTGAGATTAAATGCTAATCTTTAAATGTGAAGGAAAATAGTTTAGTTTTACTAAATTTGAAATAATTTTTAGGATTACAATTAGTTGGGAATAACTGCATCACTTTATATTTGAAAGAGAAGAAACCAAAAAACATTATATCCAGAATAAAAAACTGTTAGTTGAAGTTCTAATGGTACAGATTTCCTTTATAATCATGATGAATAAGAATAAAAGGTGATAAAACTCCTAACTGCTACCAAGCAATGAGCGAGGCAAAAGTTTGTCTTGTTTCTTCTTTTGACCTCTAGATAATGTGAACATTTGTTGAACACCCATGCTACAGGTTGCGCTGAGTTTCCATAAATTTTAATTACTTTAAAGAACATTAGTGATAGGTTAAACAAAAATGCCAATTAAAGAATAGCTCAAGATAGGTCCGTGAAGTTTTTTAATCATACGCCTTATCTCAGATGTTAAATTATTAATGAAACCTAGCAACTTTTACGCTGTGCCAAATTGTATAATTTTTTGCGATTGCAAAAAATGCATTTTTCAAAATATAAAATGCCATTTGCAGAATTAACATTGCAGTTTGTGAAATAAAAATATATTCTGCAAAACATAAAATGTATTGGGCAAAATAAAAACTGTAGTTTGCGAAAATAAAGCAGCTTGTGGAATTTTTATATCCAATTGGGTTAAAATTGTGTTAAAATATGAGAGATTAAGCAAGTGGATAAAAATAAAAAGTTGGGGAGTACTTCTTACTCAATTTTGTTATCCCCACCTTTTGATCCTACTTATACTCGACTTTTTGAGTCCCATATTTTATACTCCGTTTTTTCCCCTCACCTTTATCCCTAACAGTTTATCCCCACTTTAACCCTTTTTTTTTATTTTTAAGGCATACAGCCACATTTTGGTACCACTTTTATCTTCTACTTTTTAACCCCTTTTTATCCACTCTTATTTCCACTTTAAGTGGTCAATTTCCTTAAGTGCGGGGAATAAAAATTGGGAGTTAAAAATTGGAATAATAATTGGAGATAAGTGATAACAAAGGGAAAGTAGAAAATATAAAGTAGAGAGAGATACGCGTTGGCGATAAAAATGTGGGAATAAAAGTGAGGGTAAAAAACACGGGATAAAATGTGGGGTTTAAAAAGTCGAGTATAAGTGTATGTTGAGAAATTGATTTTCAGTTTCTTGGCTGCCTCGGAATATATTGTTGAAGATACGTAAGTGAGGATAAACAAAATAGGGTAAGAAGTATCTCTCCTCAACTTTTTATTCTTTTTATCTACTGTATTAATCCTCCAAATTTTAACACATGAGAAACTAATCTCCTATATTTATTTGATTTAAAACCAAACACAAAATTTTAAAATAAAAAAAGTTTTTAATCAACTCGGATCACAAGATAATACATTAAAATTACTAAAAACTATAAAAATAACCCTCTCCTCAAAGGTTCAACAAATGGAGTTGACGATTGAACGGAATGAACCAAGTCAATTTTGATATCGATAATTTCCTTGTTATGTAATAAACCCATTTAAGTTTTTAACCTTGGGGGTAGAGGGTTATTTTTATAATTTTTAATAATTTTTGATCCAAGTTGATTAAAAGCTTTTCTTTTTTATTTTATAAATTTATGTGTTGGTTTTAAATCAAATAAATATAGAGATTATTTTCTCATGTACATAAAATTTGCCCCAACGTTAATATTTATCCCTCAATATTTTAACACAATTTTAGCTTGACCAAGTGATTTGAAAATTTCACAAACAGTTTTTTTTTTTTATTTTGCAAGCTTCTTTTTAATTCCGAAAATAATTTTTTATTTCGCAAAATACATGTTTTATTTTGCCAAATGCATGTTTTTTATTCTGCAAATTGCATTTTTTATTTTGGAAAATCCGTCTTTAAATAAACCTTGCACCAAATCTGTCATTATGAATGTCATAATGGTGAATGTTATTACATGTTCAACAAGCCGCAGCGCCACCGTGGTGGCCAAATACTGAAACAGGACAAACTTTTGCATTAAAATTTCCTGTAGTTTTACTACCTTTTATTCTTACACCAATACAGGAATTAAGCATACATTTAAAAATAGTCAAATTGAATAAACAATTTTAACGTGCATTAATTTTATTTCGTATATTATTGCATAATATATAAGGAGTTTTTACAGCTTAAAAAATAATTCACGAACTTATATTTAGTATTCTCTCTGTGATTATTCATGATATGAGACGCTATAAAATAATTCAAGCATTTGTTGGTATTTTGTTATCAGAAGCAAACTTTACTTTATAATGCACTGTATCCAACATTAATTTCTAAAAAGGAGTGAATAGAGCGAATGCAACCAGAAAACGCGAAGAGCAACAAATCACAATAAAGAAGCACGATTTATGATCCGGGCGCAAAATATTTGTTGTAATATGTAAATTGTAAATAATGAATGATATCCCACGATTAATTAACGAATGAAAATCAGCAGATATAATTGCTTTAAATTTATTTAAAATCAATATACAAGATAATTCCATTTTTCTAAAAGTAATAATACAATTATACTATTATTACTATTTAATTTCAAGACACATTAGTGTTTTACAACACATTTGGTGTGCAAGTTAAAAAATTTTCATCAACAGGGCAAGAAGATGAAAGAAAGCTTTACAAAAAAATTGCAAAAAATAATTATAAAGTAAAAGAAGAAAATCGATTAATTTCTTTTCTATTTTTATTCTTTATTTTCAAGTGAATCTGCCATAATAGTATTAAAAGCAATATTTCCACTGCAATTTTAAGATAAATTTAGAAAGAGAACTGACCATAGATTTACAAAATTTGAAGGCAGGACGATGTTCATGGAGTATTTTTATTTTATTGAAAATGTCTTTGTTTCTATAGAAAACAAGCGAACTGAAATTCTTTAAGAAATTATCCTTTTCATCACTAACTGAAATGCTATAATTTTTGAGAACAGTAGAAAGTTACATTTGCTTGTTTAAATTATCACATATAAATTATGTATATTTTAATGTAACTTATAATGAGTTATTTTACGTTGAAGAGCTTAATTTTATAAACAATCTCAAAAAATCTGTTTATCTTCAACAAAACTTAATTAATATAAAAACAAAATAAATCTCAAAAACTGACAACCGTTTCTATCGTAACAACATAGTTTAACAATTTAATTTCAATTTTAAGCAAAAAAGAATCTTTCTCAAGTCAAGTTTCCAAATTTTAGTCCAGTGCTAAATTTTCAAGGATTTTAGACTTGCCAGCATCCATAACTTCGGTTTGATTCTAAATGTGTATTTTGTATATATTTTTTTAATATGGGAAGGTTCTTAATTTTAAACGTAAATCTTTGTATATATGATTTTTTTGTTTTTGGGGAGGAGAAGGTTTTAAAATTGCTTAGTTAATATTGCTTAATTTAATCGGGTCTTATTGTTTTCCATCTATAATTATTCTTATACAATTTTAAATTGTTAAACTATGTTGTTACGATAGAAACTGTTGTCAGTTTTTGACATTTATTTTGTTTATAAATTAATTAAATCTTGTTGACTTTTTGAGATTATTTATGTATCTTTTGATGGTGCCCACTGAAAAGATAAGAAAATCAGCGATGAAATACGGTATCCCGGGAGGAAAGACCAATGTTTCGTATTGGATATATATCGTGCTATTATAATTTAAAAAGTCTATATAAATATGTAGTCTTTTATCATTGCATAATTTAATTTAAAGTAAATAATAAATTCATCGCGATGGAACAGTTATTTTACCATTTACTTCATATCATTGTTCTTAATTTTGGGCAAAAATTTATTTAAAAGAAATTTTTTAAATTCTCAAACTCAAGGAATTTTATCTACATATACAGGGTGAGTCAAAATTCTGTACCACCCTCCCCTTCTATCTTAGATACAAATATAGTTATGCATATTCCAATAAAGGGAGTGAATAGGGAGTTGAGGGTGCTCTTTCTCATGGTGGCACTTAGAGTGTTGTCAATATGCAAATTAGGGCATATGCAAATCGTATCTACTAAACCGTAGGAGATACACAAAAGAAAACAATTACAAACTTGTTCAGCATCAAATAAGCAACAAAACAAAAAAAAAGTTCAATGCCATATGTTCTTTAGATTTCACGGAATAAACTTCTGAAATCGGGTCTATCATTTTGACTTACCCTGTATTTCTTTAGTGGTAATATTTCATCTTATAAAGATCCAATAATTATTAGAGTTTGCAGATTCGTTTGAAGATAATGAAATGTTAAGAAATAACTGATTATTGGTTCCTTCTTTCTGTAACTTTTCTTTTAATTTTTTTTAAAAAAAACATGGTATTGATAATTTAAATTTATATTACAAGAATATTTGCCGTTATTATGGTAATGAGGCTTTTTCAAATCATTAATATTTTTCAACAAACTATGATGAAATTTGACGATCAAAATAATCAGTTCTCTTTTTCCAATAAAGACATATAATTTTCTCCTGTTTTACAGATTAAAGAGTAGAATTGTAATCGAGAATAATGAAGAATTGTAATCTTCAGAGGAGAAAGAAACCTCAATTTTTAAGCTAAGATACGTATATTTTATATCACAAAATTGATGACAGATTTCACATTGTGAAGTAAGCTTAATTTTGTCCAATTTTATTCAGTAGATTGGGAATAACTTAATGAAAACGGGATACGGAGGTGCATTTAGATGAGAGTTTAAGAGTAAAGCATATTTTAAAGTGTATACTAACGTATAGGCCCAGTAGGAACTTCTGTGATAATTTTGGAAGTAGGTCCTTCACCAACAGAAGACAGAGCCGTTACCCAAAAGTCATAGCGATGATTTTTTTTCAAACCGTTAATTTCGTAGTATAGGGAATTGGCTTCGGAGGTGAGAATGTCATCGTAAGGGTCGACGTTATGGGCGAAATCTTTGCTGTATTGAATCTGAAATGTAAAGAAAAATCATATAAGCAATAAGAATTGCATAGTAAAAGTTATCAGAGTCTAATCTTATACAAAAATCAAAATGAACACTATTAAGGAAAATTTCGAAATTCAACAATTTACATTTGATGAAAAAACTTGAAGACTATAAATTTAAACTATCATATCTGAGATGATTTAATACAACAAGCGATTTTCAAGAACACGCCTTTCACAAAAATTTTCAAATTCCTAAAATGCTTTCAAAAACATTTCTCAGAGTTTCAACTATAATTTTTAGATTAATTATACAGTTTGAATGAATTTGCCTTATTCTTGTTGTTTTAGTGTGCTGAATCCGAATCTACTATTAGATTTTTTTCTATCACGTTACGTTTCCAAGTTATGCACACAGAGACTGCAATGTTAAAGTATCCATATTTTGGCCCACAAGGAAACTTATCAGGCCGTAGACTCTGAATAATTTAAAATGTTTCATTGACAAAACGAGAAATTTGTGGGAGATAGGAAAAAAACTGAGGACATATAGGAATTCAGCACAAAAAAGCAAAAGAATCAGCTCTTTTCGTTAAAACAGTTTTTAAAAAGCTATTTTTTGTTCGCTTGTGTTATATAAAATAATGACGTTATGATTTATCGACCAAAATATTAAATTGAATATCAGTGCTATGTATGGCGCTAAATGATATTTCTTATCGAAGCCTAATTAAATGAAGATCTGTGAGTTAAAAAAGTTGTAAAGTATTGCCTTTGCAGATTAAAAATTCTATCGCATGTTAAAATTCATTTTCTGCTGTCAGTATAAACTTTTAATATAATATTCCTTTTTTCTAGGGAAAAATTCAAAACAAAATATTCAATTTTGTTCGTTTAGGCTACTGATAAAGAATTCTATTAATAACTTAACAGCCGGCAAGGCTTCATTTCATGAATATATTAGTGAAAGATCACAATTAAAATACAATATATGTAGGCAAATCCTTCGAAACTTAAATATACGTTGAAGGATTAAAATTTTTTTAAAATTATCGGTGGCCGAGAGCGCTAAGGCGGTAGTCTTGTCGCTCTCGAATCTAACGAGTTGCAGGTTCGAATCCCATCGAAGACATGGATGTTGTGTTTATCCCTTAATTAACAAGCTTGAAAAACCAAGCAAAGCTTTTGTAGGGTGATCTCCTGCTAGACTAAATTTCTAATAGATCCATTGGATATTTAACAACGACAACATCGGCAAGGTAAAAGAGGAATACAGAAAGACGAGATAAAAATTATCTTCAAGCGCAATACTTCAAACATTATTAACAAACTCTCAAAATCATTGCAATAATGGGGAAAAGCACAAGAAACCTAAATTGAAACAGTATTGAATAAAACATGGATAAGACAAGAGCATATGTTGTAAATAGGGACACATGTTTTAATCATCATTAATCTTAACAATAATAATTGCTTGTGTCCCTTAACAGTAACGGCAGTCCAATTCCTTGCACTAAGGTTTATCGCACATCAGAAATAAACACAATCAAAGTGTAACCGAATGTAAAATTATTGACCGTTAGTTATTAGTGATTATTCCACACCATTTAACGAGTGTGATGCTCTGCGCCAAAGTAGGCACGTAGGCTGTCAGCAAATCAAAGTAACGCCTGTATTTTTGGGCGCTTAAGGAGGTCGATCGTAAACCGCATACCGATGTTCATCGAAGTTTATCATGGACATGTTGAACAGTTATTGTAAATAAATACAGTACAGTATTTATTACCGTTCAATGGACCGATGTTGTGCAACCAATACACTCCTGGACAAAATTATAAACTCACATTTTGCACAAAACTTAAACAAAAAAAATCATTTACCGACTTGATAGGCCAATATATTTAGTTGTCCCAATGACCACTAAAATTTTCCTTTTTTTTTATTCATAAACTTTTCAAAAATTGGAGAAAATCAAAAAAGACTGAGATTCAGCTTGGCCAAAATTATAGTCATTCTATAAAACAAATTGTTCCACACATTTAGTACTTCGTAGGGGCTTTCAATATTTTTGATAAATTGAAACATTCTGTTTGGCATTGAATTATGAAGAATATGAAGATAATTCCCATCCATCATTACATTTTTTGAGTTCTTGAACAGTTTGAAAATGCCTGTGATTTTTGTAAATCTGACTTGCAAGCTTTGCCCTCACATCTTCAGTTGAATTGAGGTGTGGAAAAAGAGCGCTGACCAGGTTAAAACGTTTACAAGATGTTTTATTATCATGAAAGAATGTTTACATCATGTTTAAAGTGTAGCAGGGAGCGTAATTTTGTTGTTGTTCCAAAATATTATTATTCCACAATACTCTCATAAGCTCCAAGTTGTTGTTCTAAAAGCTTTAATACCTCACAGAATTCATTCGACAATCAACCATTATCAGATCACTTTTACCCAATGAGGAAAACGAGCCCCAAACCATAACTGAGCCACCATTACTAAGACTTCTTGTTTGAAACTTCTTTTCTCTTCATATATCATGTCAGAGGCATCCCATCTATTAAGGTCGACTAGGTTAAATCACTTCTTATCCGAAAAAAATCATTTAATGCCAATCGTGAGCCCAGGACATTTTTTCTTTAGTAACAGTCAGGAAAAGAATATCAACAATACAGCTAGCAGAAAGATTTCTCTCAGTTGCAAGGCGACTAATATGAGATTCAGCTCTGGAGTTGAGGATTTTCAACCTAACCGACCGCTTTTTCAATGGCAAACTGATATCCGTTTATGTGATCTACGTTTTGTCCCTGGGCCGTTCCATAACCACGCAGCATCCAAATTTTACGCGAATTTCTTTTTCGTTCAAGTCAGTTTCTCGTGGCATTGTGAAAACACAATACAGCAGCTACCGCAGTGTCATATATTCTGTTATTCCGAATTTTATTCTAAAATTCTATTCATTTATATACAGTAGGCAGAACCATTTTATAGAGTTTAAAATTTTTAAAAGATCAATAAAAATAAGTGTATATAAGTTTAAAATTTTTTATTGAGTTTTTTTTTGGCCAAGATCAGTGTATTATCTTTTTTGTTTTTCTCCAATTTTTGAAACGGTTATGAATACGAAGACATGACGTAAGTTTTAGTGGCCATCAGACAGTTGAATATACAGGGTGTATCTGAAACCCTGTCACAAACTTTTAGGGGAGATAATATGGATGATTCTAAGCAATAAAAGTTCATATGAGCATGGGTCCGAATTTGAACGATAACTGAGATATGAACAGAAATAAAAATACCGCCACTCAGATCAACAAGTTAATAACTCAGGTTTTATAATACCTAGGATGATGAAACTTGGAAGAATAATAGGGTACATAAAATTGTGTTTACCGTTAAAATTTGATCGAATTCCAACGAGTAGTTTCCGAGTTACGGGGTAGTCAACATCGTAACACGTGGTGGTTAGTACTCACATGTGAACACGTGTTTCGATGTTGAGTGCGTAACTCGAAAACTATTGGTTGGAATTCGTTCAAATTTTAACGGTATATACAGTTATTGTATCGTATCATATCTCAGTTATCGTTCAAATTCCAACCCATGTTCATATGAACTTTTTTGCTTAGAATCATCCATATTATCTCCCCTAAAAGTTTGTGACAGAGTTTCAGATACACTCTGTATTTGTCTATCAAGTTTGTAAAAAAAATTTTTTCTTTTACATTAAAGCTCTGTGCAAATTGTCTGCGAGTTTATAAGTTTGTCCACGAGTGTATGTTGTTTCTCCTTGTTTAAAACACGCCTGAGGAAGCTTGAGATTTGATATGATATAATTTTATTGCTCTGAAGTTTCACAAGCACTGCTAGATATGAGATCACATTTTAAGGTCATTTTTCTCAGTATGCTTTAAGTAGCGTCCAACATTTTAAATTTAAATCTTATATATTTATAGTATTCTTGTTTTTAAATATAACGCTTGTAGAGAATGATATTTGAATCTAAAAACATGACTACCAAAAAATTCATGTTGTTTTTAAATATTTTTTCATATAGCTAAGATTATTATTATTTTTCTGGAGCCAACAAGGAAGAAACAATTACAAGAAACCTCTTCTCCGTCATCTTCCGAGGCTCGGACGTAAACGTTGTATTTATGGACTACTCCGTTGCGCTTGGTAGGAGGCTTCCAAGAGACAATCACCGAATCTGAAGATCTTGGGAGAACTTTGATATCATCCGGGGCTCCAGGTACTGTAAAAAAAATTCTAAATATTACTACAACAGAAAAATTAGACAATATTTATATTTTAGTACAATATGCTTTACTATAATACACGTGCAAAATTATAAGACCAGCATCATCTTTTAATATATGAAGAAAAATACATTATTGATAAATGATTTATGATTTTTATCTTATTCAGTATACCAACTTATACCTGTAGAATTTGTGAGCAGAAGATAAATTGCATATGGTGGAAAATTATAAGTTCGTTCAGAAAAATCTCTTTTACTGAAAAAATTTAAGTATAATCCTAACATCCCTCAAAAATTAAAATGTAGTTGTCCAGGAAAAGCAGCTAATATTCAATTTATTTTATTTGGTTCATTTTTATCCATACACTCAAAATGGCCAAAGGTTGCATAATCTCTGAGAAGAAAAAGAGACAAATATTGGCCTTTAAAGATGCTGGTTTGTCCTCAGGACAAATTGCTGAAAAGTTAGAAAGATCTAAAACTTTTCTTGAAAGAAACCATCTGGCCGGCTCAAAAAGTTGTCAAAAAGAGAAGAACGCTTCGTGAATCGCAAGGCAAGTTCTCAGACATAAGCAGATTGCTGCAGTTCTGTTTCAATTTGGACAATAAGAAGAACAATCCATAGTGCATCATTTATGTCTCACGCTTCACCATTTGTTGAAAAACATCTACCAACAAAGACAGACTGGTCGAAAAACATTTTCAGTGATAAAAAAAAATTTAATTGTGATATACCAGACGGGATTCATGCCTATTGTCATGATCTACGTAAATAACCAATATACTTTTCAAAATGTCAACAAGGTGGCAAGTCATTAATGGTATGGGCTTGATTGCTGCTGGTAGTAACTGTAATTAGCCTTTATAGAAGGAAAACAAGACAGTAAAAGGTACGTTAAACTCTTAAAACTCATCTTCTCCCAGATACAAATAAATGCTGGGAAAATTTTATATTCCAGCAAGATAATGTATCGATACACTGTTCCAAAGTAACACTAGAATGGGTCTATGTTCCTAAAATAAATGCCTTAGACTGGCCGGCCATCATTCCAGATCGAAACACTAAAGAAAATAATAGGGGAATAATAGTCCGTTAAATTTATCGAGTTGATGGAACAATTCGCCAATTCAATACCCTACCAGAGCTTAAAATTGCAATTGAAGATGCTTGGATTAAACTGGATCTAAAAGATATGAAAAAAAACTTGTTTACTCAATGACCCAACATTGTATTGATATGAATGCAAGAGAAGCACTATTAATAAATAACGGATTGTTAAAGAAAGTTTTTTGTTTATGAACTTAACATTTTGCACCATGGTTAAAACACAAAATACCTGTAATAATTTGCAAACTTAAAATATCTTTATCTTCCATCTAATGTATGTTTGCTTTATTGTTTCGGTTCCAATGATTTATTAAATTGTGTAGAAAAAAACCTCTACTTATTACCATCTAAGAAATCTATACTGGTCTTATATATTTGCACCTAATTGTAAAGGAGTGCGAGAACTATTCAAAAAATTGTGTATCTCTCAGTTAAGTTACAGTATGTGTTGCAAATTTATATGAGTTTAAAAAATTTACAAAAAGTCACGAATTTTTTTCTCGTAAGAATAGCGTTAGTTGTATGATAAAATAAACTAAGAGCCACTACAGCTTTCATAAACTCAATAAAATAATTTTCTGGTTAATAAAGAAATCCAATGCGAGCAATTTGTCAAACTTGGTTAATAACAAAATATATGGAAGGTGTGTCTACTGTAATTAATTAAATGTAAATGAGCTTCATTTAAAGATATAAAATTGATATCTGTATTTTTTATATATTATTCAAAAGATACTTCTTTGGATTCAGTTATACATACAACAAATTGGGCCAGATTAGATGTGTAACGACCTCACGCGATAATTTATATAAAATCAGCGACGGTGGACGTTGTCACAACAAAGAAAAAACCTAACAATGGGTTATCTAACAATGGCTTATTTCCCGATTATACAAACGGGTGGGTTCGCTTCTAGTATATAACTAGCTGAGATGCCCGTCTTCGCTGAGCTTTTCAAGGCAAAACAAAAGCGAGGTTTCGGTGTGTATCTACTCTAGGTATATACTAATGTTGTTTAAGGACTTGTTAATTGCCATTATAAGTTGGGCGAACAGGAAATTGTCGACCTTCGAACTCCACAAAATGATCAATCGCCTGTAACGGTATTGTTGTATTAAAAGGAATTGTCCTGCGTTATCCCCGCTTGTATTGAACCTGATTATTCGGAATTGGCTGTTGTATTGCTTAACGTTCAACCTAATGACCGTCGACCCTACAATTTACTGACAACTTCGGACGTTGCTGTGGTTTTACCTGGCAGTGGAGTCAGTTCACATCGTGATATTATTTTGCGTCAGCGCAAGATGGTAGGATTCGTCGGATTTTAGAAAACCTCCCATCTTATGATCCTCTGCATTATGTGCTTATGTTTCCATATGGTGGCATTAATACTGTATATTCGTGCAGTCGAAGAACTTTGCTCATACGAAACGTGTTACGATACGCCCGTTTTATGCCTTACCATCTTCAAATTCGTCACGTACATGTTTAAGCTCGGTGAAGACGGGCATATAAAGGGTGCCCCAAAATGAGCGGACATTTTAATTTTTTAATAAAACACATTTTTCATTGGAAAATGTAATATTTTTGCTTTATTAGAAAGTGAAAACGTGGAGATTATGAATGATAAAAAACTTCTAACCATCTGACAACTGACCTCCTCGGCCTTGGTACCACAAATTCACTCTTTTGAGGAAATTTTCAATAACATGTTGATATAATTGCTGGGAAATTTCAGCAATGTTATATAGAATTTCATCATTGAGGTTCTCAATAGTTTATGGTTTACTGATGTACATTTTATCTTTAAGATAACCCCAGAGAAAGGAGTAATAATGATGTCATGTCACATGATCTTGGAAGCCAATTCACATCATCTTGCTGCGAGATAACACGACCTTTAATTTTTTTAAGTGAAATTTTATAATTTCTACGCGTTGTTCGCTTGTGCAGTTTTGCATAATTTAACCTCAATGTTTTTATAATGAGAGCATATACAATTTTCTACTCTGATTGTACCACGAAAAAAAATGGCGGCAAAATCAAAATGTCAGTTCATTTTGTGACACCCTTTATAATAAAAACCGTACCTTCCATTGTATAGTTTTGACACAAACACGACTGGCCTATTGTTGCACAAACTTTGCCTTGCATTGCTGGACAAGAGGTATATATTGTTGGTCCGCGCATATTGTTGGTGCGATGAAAAATCTTAACAATAAGCGTTACGGATTCTTCGCATAGTATAATAGGATAAAGATAACTTCAATTAGATATATACGGTGAACTACAACAATAGGGCTGAACTTCAAGGGGGCGATTTCTCACAAGAAAAGTGACAAAAAAGTTCATATCAATATTTCTGGAAATACATAGTTCCATGGAAAGGCAAAAATTGTATGCACAACATTATGCCTCCAAAACAATACCGACAATGTGTTTTTTCTGTTGCAAGGTTACTTTTGAGTGATCGTCCTAAAAGCGGAGGTACAATGATCCGTTTTCCATATCAGGAACAAGCCGAGATGGTCTTCACATATGGCCTTCACGTGGGAATTGTCGTGAGGACGCACGGATGTACTAAAAAAAGTACCCCGACCTACAGGACCATCCGAATCATAAATGTTTGCAACTATCATTCGATGTGAACTCTTGCACTACATCCCAAGGAAGCCACTTCGAACATCTTTTGTAACGTTGACACAATTACTGCTTCAGTAATGTCATATGTTCTTTATTAATTGCTCTATTAATAAAGATCGTCTATTTCCTGACCTATGTTCATATGAGAATTTTTGTTCTTTTTTTGGTTAGGAATCATCTTCTAAACTTAGTCCCTATTGTTTTAGTTCACAAAACGGAAGATCCTAATTTCATTAAAACGTATTATTTTCGCCAATATTCAATCAAGGTCAACGTCAACATTCTCAAAGTTCTTCTAAAAGCAAAATTACAAAATGGTTGCATTACACGCAAACCAATAACCCTCATCCACTGGCTTCCCAAGAAATTATAGGGATCAAACGATTATCCATTTTTTAAGAGTAAATAAATAATCTACACTCTGTTAAGAAATTCACTGAGAATAATGCAATAACTTTTTATTTAGATGACTGTTTCGCATCTCAATTTTTTAAAGTGATAAACACAAATAGATGCTGGTATCGTTTAAACAACTCGGATGTATAAATAATTATAAACTCAATATTGAAATAATCAAAAAAATCTTTCAAACTAATAATGTGTTGACCCTCCTTTTTTCTCCATAACGTCTATCATTCTGTCAGGCATCATATCTATCAATTATTTTAATCTTCTATGGTTATTTTTTCCCAAGTTTTGAAAATTGCGATTTTCACATAATTTACATAATGGTATTGTTTATTTTGGCCATATATAATCTTCACCATCTTGCATTACACATTTTCAATGGGGTTGAACTCAGGTGAACGTGACGGCCATGGAATCACATCGACCTTTTCTTTTTTGAGGCAGTCCATGGTGGAAATCGAGACAAGTACTGGAGCATTGCCCAGCTGACATTTCCAGTTTGGGCTACATAAGAGTGGTCCACATGGGATTAAATGTTTGTACATCAGTTTCTCATAACTTTTGTAGTTAATCTTTCATTCCAGATTCAGCAAATGTGCATGTGTGTTGTGTTGGTGCGTGCCATAATTTATAGCAACCAAAACCAGTAAGCCAGTCGAGTTAAGATGAAAGAGCCATGAAAAAATCAACAGTGAAAAGCACTAACACATTAGAAAAGTGAATTTCTTTATTAAATGTCTTACAATATTTGTCAACAGCTACATCATATAGACTTGATACAGTTGGGTTATTTCTATTTTACAGTTCATTAGCAAATTTTAATATTACCTATAGCTACATTGTCATACTGCCTGCATCGTGTACTATTGAAAAACGTGATAAGAGACATTGGAACGGTAAATAACCAGTGATTACTCAGAAAATGAGTTGCACTTAAATTTGGGGCAACAATAATATATCATACGGTAGTGAAATATGGTTTTGTTTGATCTCTGTATCCCAGTTATTAATCCCAGTTATCAGCAATATAATACTAAATTTTATTTTTTTCTTTGTTTTAACTCAGTTATAAGAGGTTACGAGATATTTATATACGTAAAATGAAATACTGTATGAACACGAGGGAAAAGAACATTCAGAAAATGGAAAACATAAATAGAAATTCAGAATTGAGGTAAATTTTCCTGTGTTTTTGTGCAAATAAATATGCTGACTTGCACAGTTCTCACTCGAAACTAAGTACGGATTAATTATACAGTGTAAATATTTAAACGAAACAATTAAGCAAAGTAGTTCATATTACTGAGATTATTAATATGTTGCGAAATAATGTTAATGACAAGATTTCGTAATTGGTTTTTGTTACTTCCGACGCAGACATTTGATCATACGAGTATGCCTTGTAAGAATTTAATGCATTCTATAGAATGTACTCAAAGAAACAGATTGGTAGTGTAAGTTTAAGGCATAATGGTAAAAAATATTTTATGTTCATCCAACGTTTACTACTACTTTATAGGGTTTTTTTAAAAGTTAATATTCCTTTGATTCTGTACCTTTATAATATAAGCAATATAGTATAATTCCTTAAATTCAAATTCATTAATGAATTGTAAAAGAATGTTTTCCAAATGTATTAAATCTAAATGAAATATATTAAAAATTAAAAATGTACTAAAATGTTTAGAAGGAAAACATTTCATCAATCGGCCCAAATGTAACGCATGTCTATGAGCAAATACCCTTGACAATTCTTTGATTTACCGTATATCTATGCAATATACTTAGAACCAATAGACAATATGTATTTTCAAAACTTTTTTTGCCTTTTTTTAACTCCTTGCAACACAATTAATTAGACTCATTCATTAAAAATAGGTTTAATATATAATAAACTAATGTTACCATCTTCATGGGTCTTGCAGAAAACTGGATTACTTCTTATTCCATCTCCCATCTTTGTAAAAGCTAATACTTGAATACTGTAATTGGTGCTCACTTCCAGCTCCGTTAATGTAATTTTGGGAACTTGGCTTACTTTGGACTGCATTAAAATATCTATAAGAAAAGAAATATAAAGCTTTAATATAAACATTCTTTTAGAATATTAGGAAAATACATTCTTTGAAAAAATAATTACATTGAAAACCAAATGTAAAATAATCATGTTATTTCACCCTACTAGCAAGGTCTTTAAGAATGTGTAAAACTAAGTTGAAATATTCGGATACTTAATAGTATTCAGTCTGTCTCAAAATTGTTCGTACCAAGAAGTTTCTCTTAAATAAAAGCTTCTCAAAGGGAAATCTAAACAGATCTTAAGGACAGTAAATTACAGATCTACCGGGAGATTCAGTCAATTTCTGACCATTTCACTCGAATGACATGCATTAGGGATAAACAATTGAAAGAATATAAGCGCCATAACGAATTTCTAAATAGTTGGAGTTTGTATTGTTGCAACGGCGCTAAATGAAAATCGTATTGTTGAAAAATGGCGCCCGCTTTATCAACACAGCAGAAATGCAAGGTTGTCGAATGGTATTTCGTAAGTATTTCGAGACAAAATCATCTGTAACCGTGCAAAGAAAGTTCCGGAAGGAGTATAAGTGTCGAGACGCACCAGGCTGGCAAGCAATCATGGATTTTGTCAAGCAATTTCGTGTCACTGGATGTGTTAAAGGCAAGAAAAAAGGCGGGAGCGAAGCTCGTGTTCGAACAGCCGAAGTTGTCGAAAATGTTCGCACAAAGTTGGTCGATTCCCCTACCAAAACATTTGTTCGCCGCCTATCCATTGAAGAAGGGCTGTCGTATACCATGACATGGCGAATTTTGAGAAAGGATTTACACCTGTTCCCGTATAAGATCCATGTTTATCAGGAGTTAACAGATACTGGAAGACAGAAGCGACAACAATTTGCGATGGAGTTTGGAGCAGAAATGGAACAGATGAGGGTGTCAGATGAGGCCTACTTCCATCTGTCAGGTGACGTTAATAAACACAATGTTCGTTTTTGGGGTTCCCAGCACCCTCATGAGATCCATAAGTCACCTCTTCATCCACGAAAGGTTATGGCTTGGTGCGCGATTTCCAAAAGAGGCATCGTTGGTCGGTTCTTTTTTGAGGGCACCGTAACGTCACAGGCTTACCGTAACATGTTGGAAACCTTCTTCATCCCCGAGCTGCGAAGGAGGCGTATACCGCTTCGACATCAATGGTTACAACCGGATGGGGCTAGGCCTCACACTACTAATGAAGTGCTAGACTTTCTCAATCAGAAATTCGGAAATCGGGTCATTTCAAACAGGTTTCCAGATCGATTCGGGGGTGGCTTTCTTTGGCCCCCTACGAGTCCTGACCTAAACCCATGTGATTTTTATCTCTGGGGGTTCCTTAAAGACAGTGTGTTCACTACAGCACCAAGAACCCTAGACCAGCTGCGACAAAGCATCGTCGACTGCTGCACCCTTGTGGATGCAGAAATCCTGGATAGAGTTATGAACAACTTCACCATTCGTCTGCGAGCAGTTCAAAACGTTCGTGGTGGCCACTTTGAGCATATCATCAAGACTTTTCCACGGGAATAAAAATTCCGAACTGCCTAAAATATCATACTGATATGCTAAGTTTGTAAACATTAATGGGTCAATAAATCATAGTACTGAAATGGTCAGAAATTGACTGAATCACCCTGTATAACGGTCTTATGTCGATAAAATTATAGAAGAAAACAATTTTTACAGAGTTGAGCGTGTATTTGTAGCCAAACATTTCTCCCCAACAAAGTTGGGAATCGACCCATGTGTAACAGCATTTGACTTTGCTAAACATTTGCAGTATTTCGTAGCTGCCTAAATCTAAACCAGGGAAAAAAGCGCAGTTCGATATCTTGAAGGTTTTCGATATGTTTCCCTTAAGCCTGCTATTTACAATTTCTAAGCTTTCGTGTTCTCTATTAATTACAACCAGCTTATAGATGACTAATGAGCGATCGTTTCATTTTAATTAACATGCCCCTCCCATCGTCCGGAATTTTCCAGAGATATTATGCCGATAAAGTCTACGAAGTATCAATTTCATGTTGCTGCTTACAGACATAATTTTAATTTAAACACAGCCTAATTAGTTTTTTAGATGAAAATTTCTTGAATGCAACGATAACCACTGATCGCCTAAATCTGGATGAAGATATAAACTATCTTCAAAACTGGCATCTTCAAACAGATCTTGGTATATCTTTCACATCAAAATCGCAATCTCCTAAGAATTGGATTGAACCTTTAGGAGTAATTTATTTACCCCAAATATCCTTCAACGATCTTACTGATCAAAGAACAGTAGACCTACATAGCTGCTAGGAAAGCCCAATTGATCTTTTGTTTCAAACTTTAAATATTCCTATAAATATCGCTTTGATTTGAGCCAGTATACGATGTTATTTTACATTCATTTAACTGCAATCTACAATTTGAGTATCCGTACAGTCTTTAAACTCAAAGAACGTGACTTTATAACTCGATGTACGGTACATTTGATCCTCGTTACCTATGCTGATTAGTATTCGTAAGATTAATCTTATTACTACTGTACCTGCTAATGCTGTTAGAAGTATTGACCATCCAGAAACTAGGTTTGAAATAAAACTAAGAGCGCTTAGCAACAGACTTTAATAACACTAGTCAATACACATTTTGTAACTAAGACCACACAAAGTGTTCTTAGTAGTAATTTGTAGGTAGAATCCGAATATGCTTTTAGATTTTTTCTATCACGTCAAGTTTGCAAGTTATGCACATCGAGACTTCTATGTTAAAGTAATGGGAGTGAAGAGAAGCGGCTACTTTGTTAAAGTATCCTTATTTTGGGGTCACAAGGAAATTTACCAGGCCCCAAACACTGAATGATTTAAAAATGTTTCATTGTAAAACAAGAAAGCTGTGCGTGCTAGAGAAACTTAAAAATTATATTCGTAATCAGCAGGAAAAAACTACCAAAAATCACCCACTTTCATTTTGTTACAAGAAAAATCTTAAATTTTGTTGGCCAGTGTAATTAAAGTTCCCATAAGAACTACTTCCTTCGAATTGTCATTTTATTTTGAAAGGCATTCACTTTGTATAAATTCATTTGCCGCTGCCTTTGAGACGTAAAATTATTGATGTATATTGATGTATATTATTTTTATCCTTTTACTCCTTGTAATTGCTCAAGCTACCAATATACAGGGTGGCCCAACAATAACTTATTCAGTTTGAGAGCTGATAACGGTTTTATTAAAGAAAAGATTATAATGTTATTTTAACATGTTCATATTGGCATAATGCGGAAATGTTACCAATCATAAAATATGCAAATAAGGGATTTACATTTATCATTAGATAGCTGCTGGATATCTCTAACGTTCTCTTCTATCACCAAATTTAAGCGGCAGATTGGAACATTGGCTGTGAAATATTTGAGCTATCTGTTGGAGTCTTTCAGGTCTCACAGATTGTTGGTTTAGTAATATAAATCCTGCTCTATAGAAATCCCCATAACCAATAGCTACACACTCTAGCGGCTAAAGAACTAGTTGAACTAATTTGCATATTTTATGATTGGAAACATTTCCGCAAAAGACAAAATGAACATGTTGTTAATTAAACCGTTATCAGCTCTCAAAGTGAATAAATTATTTTTGGACCACACTGTACTAAATTAGTAGAGCTACTTTAATACTTTCCATAATATTTTCAAAAAATAGCTTCCAAAGTATAACACCCATTTATTAAAATACAAATTGATGTATTAAATCCATTAAGGCACTGCAGAACGTCTCTTCATAAAGCTTATGGAAAAAGTATTGATATTAAAACCAAATCAGGAACGTGACTTTTACATCGGCATGTGATTAGAACTTCTTACAAGGGACCGCACGGACATGTAATCAGGAATTTGGTTGAAATTTTAGAAGGTCAATCTACACATTAATATATCTTCTGTGTAAAAGGAATTGAATAAAAAATTTCAGAGAAAAAAAAATATTTTACGTTTATAATTGTTGTGCGTGATAAGCCAAATGGGAAGAAAAGTATACAACTTAACAGCGGCGGCTAATGTCAGGTTCGGTGTATTTACTGGTCCGGGTTCGATTCCTGTAGTATTGAATTTTTTTTCATTGATTCCCATTATTTTTCCATTTTTTTATTTTTTTTGTTGTTGTTTTTCGCCATTATTATTTGTTTGCACTCTGCATAACAAAATTCTCAGCAACGTCACAGGTCAAAAAATATGCACAATATTTTCACGGACGGTCATTGCCGTGGCGTGTGAAATGAAAAAGAAACGATAAAGATCTATTTTCACTATCGACGGTCTATGCACAATCGTCACCGATCGCCAATGACCATCCGTGAAAATATTATGGAAAATAAATAAGACGTTGCTTATGTATGAGAATATTATGCAAAGTGCAAACAAATAATAATGGCAAAAAACACAAAAAAATTTTTTAAAAATGGAAAAATTATGGGAAAAAAATGAAAAGAAAAAAAAGAAAAAAAATTCAATACTACAGGAATGAAACCCGAATTAGTAAATGCACAGAATCTGATGTTAACCACTGCGCCACCGCTGTTAAATTGTATATATTTCTTCCCACTTGGCTTATCTGGCACTACAATAATAAAGGTAAAATATTTGCTTTTTTTTCTCCGAAACGAAACGCCATTGATTCAAATCCTATTACACAGAAGATAAGTTAATGTTGTAGATTTATCTCCTAAAATTTCAGCCAAATCAGTGATTACATGTCCGTGCGGTCCCTTTGTTAGAATACTTTGCACCATTCGCACACTAAGGTCTATGCAAAGTTTCAAATAATAAATTTTTAGAAAAGTGGATCGTAGCAAAAATATCATTTATAAATAAAAGAAATAAAAATGAACCTAAATTTGATTTTTGAGGTACCTAAATTCTCTTACACGCTTATAATTTGAATATACGACAATTCTTAATGCCTCTTGATGTCTTTACGACAATCTGAAATTTTCACCAAGGTGGCACTTAAGGTTACTCAAGTTACTTCAGTCCACATGCCAGTTGAAGAAAAGATATCCCTTTCCTTACTTAGATATTTAATGTTAGCAACGGTCTATTTCATTTTTGAAGTATGCAGGAAAACATTATATCTGGCCTAATTTGAGGGTGCCTAATATAAAAAGCGCATCTATTCTGGATGACGGCGGCCAGATTCTCCAGAAAATTATAGTCTATGCTTTTTAAAAATGGAGAAATTATGAATATTAACTATATTCAAGCGATAATTTTCATGAAGTTTCTATCTAAGACGATGCGTAAATCCTTACTACTTCACTTGAAATCGTAGAGTGCGCTTACGTAGGTTGGGAGCAAATAAGAGTGCAAAAAGTGCATTTTATGCACAACCATCCGACCTTCTTCCCCCGATATTTTAGAGCCGTAAGTGAATAGCAAGGTGAGCAATGCTACCACGATATTAAGACTGCTAAGAAGCCAGGCAAGTGAAACAAACATCTGATCACAAGGTCAAAGAAAGCAAAATCTCTCCTAATAACAAAGCAGTTAAGTATTTACTGGGCTCTAATTATTGTAATTACAAACTAATTTTTAAGTAGCGGAAGAATGAAGCTACTTTTGCTGTTTTTGCCATATTCAATTTTTCTACAGTTTTTGACGTAAAAATTTGAAATTCGGAATGTAGCATACTAAGGGCATGTTCTACGTCAATAATTAATGGTTTTAATTGGCTCACTAGGGTAGGAGTTATGGGGGTGGGAAATAAAGGGGCCCATCTGTTTATAATGTATGGAAGATCCACATTATTATTTAGTTTGGACAAGTGGTCCCAAGGGAGGTCGGAATATTGGGGGTTGCCGTTACGTTGTCTTTGTTTTCTAGTGATAACACATGGCATTCGATATAATATGTCATTCGATCGAAAATGATCACAATGAAAGAAGATTTCATTTTTCTAAACATTTTCCATTTTCTAAACACTTACGGTCGAAAAAATTAATTTTTTGCTATAAAATGGAGAGTCAATATTGCGGATAAAAGGGGTAAATTATAAATGAGCTCAGGACTCTCGCTATTTTCCTATACCCTCTTCAGGGGGTTTAATTTCTTGTTAAATAAAGCAATACTTAACATAGACTTGGGTTATTTGCTTTTTGGCTCCTAGGCATATCGTATGGACCACATGCACGGTCGAGCGGCGCAACCGTCGATTTTGTTTTAAAGCGAGGCTGGGCTGGCAAGCTTTAGTTAGGGTTAAGCTGTACCCATGTGTTGGCAGTACGGTGAAATTTTAGTAGTTGTGATTTTTGCTTTTTCACTATTTATTGCTAACCTAATAATTAATCTCATATAAAATGGCACATTGCTGTGTGCCTAGATGTACAAATGATCACCGCTACAACAAAGAAAAAATATTTCATCGATTTCCTACTGACAACGAACGTCGTAAGCTATGGATAATCCAAATAAAGAGGGATATTGGACCTTTATTTCAGGTAAATAAATTCATAAGTTAAGCATACATTAAAGTAAATAATTTTCATGGCTCTTAACATGTCTAATAAAATTAATAATATTTAAATAAAATTGTGTAGATGGAACACTGATTTATAAATAATTAAGGTGATTCTTATTTTTGTAGGTGACACGAAATACTTACGTATGTAGTGATCATTTTGAAGAAAAATTCAAGAAAAAAACATTAGCAGACTTACACATATTGACAAAGGATGCCTATCCTTCCAAATTTAAGTGGACCCAAGATGTGCAAAAAAGAAAATCACCAAAAAAACG
>JAHWFO010004193.1:3553573-3604674 GCA_023313115.1 Rhysida immarginata
CACCTGACCATGGTAGGCTGATCAACAATCCAACCTTCATTGGATTTTAACAATCAGTATTTTTTCGTTTGTTGTAAACAATGAAGGATGGATTGTTGCCCGGACCCCGATGACCAGGCGACTTTTGAGTGCCCTGGCAACACCACCTCTCTCTTTTGAGTGCGCTGGCCTGTCTCTCGTTGGCCTCAGTGTAATAATGAATGACGTTTCAGCGCCCAGGCTTTTATTATTTAATTGATCTATTGTTATAGTTACAATTACGCAATTAGATGATTTGTTAATGTTACTGTATGTGCTTTTCTGTGTTCATCATAAGGGTTTAAAGAATTCCATTGCACCCTAACTCTCATTTGATATGTGACAGTTCTTCATGTAAGACGTCCGAGAACATCTTTCTGATTTATGAAAAGCCTGTTTAGAGATGTAGAAGAGAATCCACCTCGCTGTTCTCCGTAGAAGCCTCTCACAGTGGAAACAAAAATATCAAGCGATTGCTAGAAGAAAGGACCACCACAGAGCACATCCTCCGTATGAAAGGTCCAATTCTTTATGCAAATTGTGGACATATTCTCAATTTGCAAATAAATCAGACTTTATTCAAATTCCATGTGGCGAGTTCGTGTCAGCTTTATCTATTTCCAAGTTAAAAGAATTCATTTTCTTTTTGAATAATTTGTATAGTCTTTAAAGATTCTTTAATTAGGACACAGAAATATAGCAAAAATTTGGAAATGCAAAAGCGTGTGGCATAATTGAGGTTAGCCGCTAGTTTTATTGTACTTTCTACGTTATGCAAGGGAACCATTTCCTTAATCAGTTATACAGGGTGTTTCAAAATGAATATCGGTGTTTTGAGGCTTCGTAGTATTTATTACATTTAACTTACAGTTATAAATAATACATCAAATGAAAGAGCAACTCTAACAGGTTTGTTGGTACGCCTGTGGCATAACTCAGTACGCGATTGGTTAAACGTCGTTGTACTCGATGCTGGATTGGCCGCAAGGGGCCGAATGACAGAGCTTGTTTCGCATGACCTCCACCGATCACCCGATCTGACGCCCTACAATTTTTACCTTTGTGGGTTCATAAAGGATAATGTGTATGTGCCTCCGCTACCAGCCGACCTACCCAACTTAGTAAACAAGATTAAAGCAGTTGTTGCAACATTTACTTCAGACACACTGATCAAGGTTTGGGAAGTTCTCCCCTATCGACTCGATGTGTGCCGTGTGACGAACGGTGTTCACATTGAACACTTGTAGAAAAAACTGTTTGAGTTGCTCTTTCATTTGATGTATTATTTATATTGTAATTTAAATGTAATAAATACTACGAAACCTCAAAACCCTGATATTCATTTGAAACAACCTGCATATAAAATATAAGACAATAAGACAGTTAGGCTATAATAAACTAGAAAAAAAATTTTTTCGCAAAGAATGTAGATTTTGTATTACTATTAAATAACTAGCAGAGGTACCCGGTGTTGCCCGGGATAATTACACTTGTAGGTAAACAAAACATTCTCAAAAAATTAAATTATAACTCCCAATTCGTTAAATAATAACTCAATCAATATAACACAGAGCAAAGGGACTATCCATTCTACGAAAAATACGAAAAACAGTATTTCTAGGTGATATACCGGGACTTTATCTAAACTCTTCTTGACTTGCCTCACCACTGCGGAGCATCACCAGATACTTTACACACAAGTTTTTCTTGCCCTTGACGTAGAAGCTCTTATACCCTCTTGCTTTATTGGAAACTCCCGTTGTTCAGATGTTTCCAGTGCCCGTAGAGCTTTTTCTGTTTTAGCTGCAGAGTTTCTCTGACCTATACTCGTTCTTTCTCTTTTTTCTTTTCCAGACACATAAATTTTTGCCAGTCGTCTGGACGTTTGATAGGGAACTCAAGGGAGACACGCGTGACTCCTTTGCCTCATCAATAGACACTGCCTTATTAATGTGCTGTCACTGCATCATCATTCTATGCTCATTATTATTAATTCTTGGAAACGAACGTTCAATCATCATATCACCAGCATCTCAGTTTCCAAATATAAACATTCCCACAGAATATAGTCAAAATGTATTTTTAGGAAATGTTTGGATCCGAAGGTGTGCTTACCATTTGCTCAATACAGCACGGAGCTAAAGGAGTGATTCCTCTATCGTCTTTCCACTCTTTCTCAATAGTCTGCTAACTCTCCATTATCTCCAGTTACTGATCATTTTTAAAGATTTTCAAGAAATTGTTAAGTACTAAGAACTCTCTTTTCTAAGAAAAGCCTGAATAACAGGAATTCTATTCATTGTAACAAATTCAACCTTATCTATATTGAACAAACTTTGCCTTTCATGGTCATGAGATATATATTGTTGATCCCTGCATATTGTTGGTGCATTGCGTGTTGATACCATTGTTGATACCTATTGTTGCACAAACTTTGCCTTGCATTGTTGGTCATGAGATATATATTGTTGGTCCGTGCAGAGTGTTTGTGAATTGCGTGTTGATACCATTGTTGCACAAACTTTGCCTTGCATTGTTAGTCATGAGATATTTCTCATTAATATGCCTTGCCATAACTATGAATATCGATTTTTTTTATCAATAATTATTATTTTTTCGAAATCTGAGGTAGACAGTGACCTTCCTCATGGTCTGAAGGTCAAGTATGCAAAATTTCATCAAGATCGAAATAAAACTGTATAAGAAAGAAAGAAAGAAAGAAACAAACAAACAAACACCCTTCTGTATATATATATACTACTGTTTATAAAAATCGCAACACCCTGATGGAATGGTCTAATCCATATGCAATTTGCAATATTTGCATACAATGGGTCAGAGTATAAATGATTAGATTTTCAGAGTATTTGCTTGAAAGAACACCATGCCTCGACGACGACGAAGGGTACCATATCAACAGCTGACAGACTTTGAAAGAGGACGCATAATTGGTCTGCGTGAAGCAGGATGGTCATATCGTGACATTGCTGCTCGTGTAGGACGTAATGCAATGACAATTATGCGTGCATGGAGGCAGTGGAGCGAAGAGAACAGGGCACACCGAAGACCAGGCTCAGGAAGACCCAGCACGACGACACCGCGAGATGACAGACACCTCTATCGCATGTGTGTAGCAGATCGTACAGCCACTTCCACAGTGTTAGCACAACAGTGGGGTGCTACAGTAGGCAGGACAATGTTCACCAGACATGTCCCCAATCGAACATGTGTGGGACAGGGTTGCTCATCGATTGGCTCGTCAGACTCCTGCAGCAGCAACTGTGGATGAACTGTATACCCGTGTAGACAGAGCATGGCAGGACATTCCCCAGGCCCTTATTCAGAGCTTGTTTGACTCAATGCCACGACGTTTAGAGGCTGTAATTGCATCCCACGGTGGTTTCACCCGATACTAATGTGACAATAAAACGCATTGTATTGACCTGAAAATCTAATGGTTTCTTTTCTGACCCATGATATGCAAATGCTCCAAATTTAATGCAGATTGGGCTATTCCATCAGGGTGTTGCGATTTTTATAAACAGTAGTGTAGATAGATGTCAAGCTGTAATCTTATTAATACCTAAATTCATCCTTTTTTCCCAATACGTGTGCATATTTTCAGGGGAATGCATTAATCGTAAATCTTGTCTAAATTAGCATAGGATATTTAAAATATTTGGAAATATTTAAAAACAAATAATGCTATTGTAATAATTAAGAAATCTCTGTACATTATACAATATTGTAAATACTCAAGTTAAGTAGGAAACAGAAACAAGGATGAAAAATTAATTTATACTAAATGTTTTCGTCACAGCTAAAAGTTTTATTCGTTAGACATTTCCCCGAAGAAAATGGATTTAGGAACTACCAGGACTTTTATGATTAAATCCACGCATTAATTGCAGATGGAAGCGAGCCAAATTGTGACGTTGTCCTAGATTAATCCTATACTTTAAAGGATTATCGTATTATCTAATTCATTATTTACAGTTGTATTACAACTTGCTGTTGACAAAATTTCCACCTCGACTATGACAGGTACTTTGTATGAAGAATATTAATGTCAAACTGTAATTTTAGTAATAGTTAAATTTATTTTTTTCAAATGCATTTTGCCTGCCGGAATTTTCAGGGGAATATATTAATTGAAAAACTTGAAAAGAAGGATTTTCTATGCAAGAGCGTTCTTGGCAGGGGAAGCCAACTGGCGGGAAGTTTGACACGAAATGTTAACCTAAAACCGCTGGAATTAATAATAAATTCACTGAATCTTTACAGAAGGCGGAAGCAAATGTTCCACAACAAGATTAGCCGGAATAGGAAGAACGTTCGTATCACTGAAAGCAACAAGTTGGCGTTACGCCAAGAAAAAAATTTTCATATGAATTCATTCCCTCTCCCTAGGACGAAATGAATTTAAGGCAGATGAGTGGATTTACTTGTTGTAACGTCGATAAATTCGAAGACTTATCTTGCATAAAACATCACGGCAAACATTTTGAAAGAGATTTTGAAGACAGCATAAGAGAGACTGTCTTCTTAGATTTCATTAATGCAATGGTATAGTGCCAGGAAACAAAAAAATAAGTGGAGTGGATAGTCGGATAATCCCATGAAAGTTCATCCTCTTTGGTCTGCCCATTAAAAAAGAACGAAAATACTTAAGAGAATATGACTAAGTTCGAACACTTATTATAATTTGTAAAATTAGAACTATTTAACAAGAAGTATTGTGAATGTTTAATTAAGTGCAATCTTATACACTGAACGACCAATTATCAGAGATGGAATATGGATCGGCCTCGCAGTGAACAGAATATGGGTAAATCTAAGGATTTGACCGACTTTGAACGAGGCATGATCGTTGGAGCTCGACGAGCGCAGTTGAGCATTTCGCAAACCGCGAACCTCCTCGGGTTTTCCCGTGCAACAGTTTCAAGGGTATTCCGTGAATGGCCATTATGCCAAAAAATAACCTCCAACAAACTCGACTCCGGATGTAACAGGGCCGTGAATGAACGAGGCCAACGGCGACTGGCACGAATCATCCACAGAACAGGACGGTAACAGCTCAACAAATTGCAGCGCAGTACAATGAGGGAGCAACCCAACCCATTTCGGAGCACACGGTGCGGCGCACTTTGACCGAGCTGGGTTTAACAACAGGCGACCAGAATGGGGATGTCGCTGTCACCGCATCGTCATTGGACACTGGATGAGTGGAAGAAGGTCGCCGGGATCGAAGAATCGCGGTTCCTACTTCATCATGCGGACGGCAGACTGCGCATCTGGCGCAGACCGCACGAGGCCATAGACCCATCCTGTCAGCAGACAACCGTACAGGCGGGTGGAGGAGGAGTGCTGGTCTGGAGTGTCTTCTCTTGGGATACACTGGGTCCTCTGATATCCATAGATATATCCCTATATGCGACACACTATAGTAAAACTCCAGCTAACCTCTCCCTAACTGCGATTGGTCGAAGCCTAATCACAACGCGACATCGTGCTGCAAGCGCTTTATTTTGTTTTCTTTATAAAGAAATGTAATTCATATATTTTTAATGGTCCTTGAAACCAAGTAACAATGTTATCATACGCAGGTTGAGAAAGCCGACCAAGCGCAGTTAGGGAGAGGTTAGATGGAGTTTTACTATACCTGAACATTGTTGCCGATTAGGTGCACCCGTTCATGATGACAGTTTCAGCAGGACAATGCTCCCTGTCACATGTTCGAATGGTCTTGGACTGGTTTGAGAACTTCCACCTGCTTCAGTGGCCAGCTCGGTCGCCCGATTGAGCATTTATGGGATGAAGTGGAGAGAACCATCATCCGACGCCTTCCCACACTAGCGTCCAACCTGCACCAATTACGGGACACTGTGATATCAGACTGGGCTGCTTTTCTTCCGCAATGGTTTCAACACCTTGTTGAATCCATGCCAGCACTTATTCTGGCAGTTTTCGCCGCTAAAGTAGGCGCAACACGCTATTAGCGGGACGTCTCTAATAAATTGGTCTTTCAGTGTAGTTTCTAAAAGAAAAATGCAGAAATAATGTCGATTTCTTCAATTCTGAACCTAATACAACTGTACTTACTTGAGAAGACACGTTAAGTATTTAAGTTTTGCTTAGAGCGGAGAGTTGGATAGGTTGGGACAAACAAAATTAAGAAATTTAAACAATTCTTAGTCCCAGTTATGGTTAGTTTTCAGCACTTCGTCGAAGGGGGCAGCCGTTGTGTTATCGACAAAAAATCCAGTAACTATTATTCACTTCTAAGTAAAATGCGTCACTAATGCCTCGTGCTAACTGTCATAGATAGAAATATCGTAGATCAACTGCAAATATCCAATTTGACTAGTATATCAATGGGTTAATTTCATAGCAACATGTGCTTCCTGCCGCCATTAGATTTTCTATGGTGCTAGAAGATGTTCGAAGTTACCGTTTCCACAAGTCCAGACAGATTTAATAAGATGGGACAGTGTTTTCTCAAGGAACAAACAAGGAACATCAAAATGTGAAGATCCTAATAACTGCATGTAGCAACTAAAAGCCAAAAGTTGATATCAAAAATATTGTTTCAAAAATAAGAAAGGTTAAATGGTTTGTCTTATTTTATACTGTAGATTGCTAAGTCGCGTCTTAGGCTCTTGCCTCTATAACATGGGACACTGTTGCAATTATAAAAACTTATAAATAACTTAGGATTCAATTGGTATTTAGCACCCATAATTTTTCCTGCATTGTATTAAAAGCTTCTGTTGATGATTCATAAAGCACTGTGTCTTTTTTTAATACCGTGTGGTTAAAGAATATTTTCTTGATAATGCTTCAATGTAAAGCAATTCTCCCCTACATTAAAATGTTCGATGTGGAAGCCCTTGATAGTACAACAGATATTCAGATAGTTACTGAGATGCTGTATTGACCGTTCAAAAAGCTCCACTGGCGCCAAGATTTTCAGAATTAACACCTTGTAAATTAAAAAGTACAAAAAATAAATTACCCTAAACTGTGGATATAGCATCAGGAAACACACAAGAGGCCAAACCGCTTTTCCGCCCTGTTGTGGAAAGGCGGTTTTGCTTCTTGTGTGTTACTTTGTAACTTCTTTAAGTAGGGCTATAGCAAGACAAAAGTAAAATGTGTATCTACCGCTCCCGGCCACAAAAACGGGGCGATCCTACACAATGCATCTCTGAAACAGAGAATTCGACATCACATGAAGCTGGGAAGTGTCTGGAAAGAGCTGAATCACCGCTTTTTCATGTAATTACTTTTGACTTAGATACAATCAGGAATGAATAAATCAACTTTTCTTTTGTACTACTCTTTATGAATCACGATGTATTAGAGTGTCCCTTATCATCCTGCAAGACTTTTAAAGGAAGGGAATTTTATTTTACCAGACTCAAAAATCTAGATGAAAGTACAAGTATTTCCTTGTTCCATTCTGATAATCTACAAGTCTGGATAGATAATTTTATGCCTATCTCGTCTTTTAAAGCATAAAAGGGTTGGTTGGTAACACTGTGTAAAACAAGTCTCATATAGAATATGCGAGAGTACTAATGAATACACTACCTTGCCAAAAATCATTGGCCACCCCTATTTTACATAAAACGGAGGCGTTCCCATGCAATTTAATGTTGTCGTTCATCCCGATACTACACAACAGAAGTCGCTTACAATTGCTGTAGGAATGGCTCAAAGAAAGCAGCTTTCGGACTTCGAGAGGGGTACAATTGTTGGGTGCCACCTTACAGGCAGAAATGTTAGAGAGATGTCAACCCTGCTAAACCTTCCCAAATCATCCTTTCAATACTTCATCCGGGCGTGGAAAGATAATGGGTACGACAAGTGCTCAGCCCAGAACCGGAAGACTAAGATTATGTCGGCCAGAGACCGAAGGGCGCTTCGTAGGGTGGTCAATGCAACCGTAAAACATCGGTTAATGGACTGACAAGATCCTTTACGGAGTCCACTAGGGCAAATGTAAGCACCAGGACTGTTTCACTGGGTATTCATGGCAGAGCTGCGACCGACACTCTCCACGTCAGCACCTGCAACCCAGAAAGGAGATTGCAGTGATGCAAAAAGAGATGTCACTGGTCTCTAGAAAGTGATGGATGGTTGAATGGAGTGAGGAGTCACGATACACCATCTAGCAATCGGATGGAAGGGTTTGGATATGGCTTATGCCCGGAGAACGTCATCTGACAATATGTGTAGTGCCTACAGTTAAGTTTGACGGGAGATCAGTGATGGTGGGGGCGCTTTTCGTGGTTTGATCTGGATCCAATCGTTTCTTATCAGGTCATCTGAATGCAGAGCGTTAACAAGACATTCTGGACAACGCCAGCACTCCTGCTCTCTGGCAGCACTTTGGAAATGGGCCTTTTCTCTTTCAACACGATAACGCAACTTGCCACAAAGCAAGAGTTGTAGGTAGATGGTTTGATGAAATTGGGGGAGGGGGGGGGGGGCAAGGACTTGGCTAGCCTGCACAGAGCCTCGAACTCAACCCCATCGAACATCTTTGGGGTATGTTGGAGCATCGATTGTGCGCCCGAAATCTGTGACTGAACTGTCGAAGGCACTTTTGGCGGAATGGCGAAAAGTTCCTGCGGAAACATAGCAAAAAAAATTGTGGACAGCAATCTCCTATCAGTTAGTGTGATAAGTATCCCACGCTGTCAATTTGGAAATGGATTCCACAGCCAGAAATACCACACAAGAAAGAATGTATTCACCACCAAAGCTGTCTGGGTTAAAATTCGTTCAATGTATTTATATATAAAAATTCCCAATCTTTGATATTCAAACTTTCTCAGATAAGAATAAAACTATTTATCAATATCAATGCTGTAAGTAGAAGTTTAATGTAGAAGTTTAATGTCAATAAATAATCAATATTTTTTTGCCTCTGCTATTTTTGTCGGAAAAATAAATATTTTTCCTCTGCTATTAGCTTATGTAGTCATCCCCTTCCGTTAGTTAGCAACTAAACAGCTAGTTTTCAAGATGATGGAATCTGAGTGAAGCGCGTTCCCAATAGACAAGACTAACTGAATTTGTTGGTGGAAAGGAGATAGTAACAAATTCAATGAAGCATAGTAACAAATCCAACTCCTGTCTCAAGCGTTTATGGAATTTCTACGGAGACAGTGCAGTCGATAAAAGGACAAGAGAGACTGGCCTCGACACAGAGAGAAGAGTTGAACCGTGCAGTAATGCACGGGCTCATATCTAGACAGTTTAGTGCAATAGATTTGAATGGTGATTATAAAAATAAGAAAGGTTTTGTAATCAAGGAATTAAAGAAACTAGGTCATGGAATTAAAATTTCAATAAATCAAAGCTGCTTTGATAAATAAAATATATTGCATTACTTAATAAGGGTAGAAGATTTAATGAAAAATTCCTATGCAAATAAACTTTCTGATTCTCGATAGTGATACAATTTGTTCTTCTATAATTTCTTCTCGCGAAATCGAAGATCCATCAAGCATACGAATACGAATTGTTTCGCGAGTAAGATACTGTAGGAAAGATCCCCTAAAGATTTGCAGTAATTAGCCAACAAGAAATCCTAATTGATTTTCCCATGTAAGTCTATTTATCATCTTAAGCAAAGTGAATCATTAGTCGAGATAACAACTCCCGTGAGACCGCTGTTATGAAGTGTCACCACGAGACGACAAATTATATTGACCTTTTAAAGAAAGGCAATTCATTTTTCATGTCGTATGGCAATTAAGGAAAAGGTAAGGAAAATCAAACCTTATGTTTGATTAGCGTGGGTTAGTTAACAATTTCCGCTTTTACTAAAGTGGGTGTGCTTCCTTCAGATGCCAGTCACATCTCTAATCATGTATAAGAAATAATGACAGAGTTCCCTCTGGGAGTCGACTTAAGAGACTTTCTATGCTGCACGCTGTAAATTCGTCATGGAATTCAATGTATTTTGGAATTTAATGAGGCCAAAGTATAAATATTTAAATAACTTCAATAGAATCCCAAAATGCAACTAGTCATAGTGATGCATCCATAATTATTAAAGCATGTTTAAAATATTAGTATTATAAAAATTCAACCCCTTTATAACATGTACGCTAAAAGCGGGGGGTCAACAAAATGACGACTTGGATTTGTTTAACAAACTATTCATTATGTCCTGATCGTTTTAAATATTCGGAGTGTAGTATTAGAGCACTAAAATGTAGCAAAATTCCAGTAGCTGGTGGGACCACATAAAATTTTGAAGCATTGAGGAAATCAGATTAAAAGATGGCTTCGAGATTTTAATAGCGAGTCGCTCCTCCGCGAGCCCTCAAAACTGCAGTAATGAATATTGGAATCGTTGTGGAGAGATATTGAACCACGCATAACTAAACACAGCCTGTAATTGACCATAACTGAGCCACACTCTTGCCTGACACAACCTTGTTGTCAAGCAGGATCCATAGTTTCATGGGGCATACGCCACACTCTCACGCGTCCATCAACTCAGTACAACTTAAACCGGAATTCATCTGACCATGCTACACGCCGCCATTGACGATGTTTGCAGGCCCATGCCAGTCATTGAGCTCTGTGTCGAAGTGTCAGCAAAGAGATACGATTCGATCCGTTGCTCGCTGAAGCCTATGCGGTACATTTGTCTCCGTATAGTCCTGGTAAAAATGGCTTCCTGATGCCCCACGTTCAAATCGGCGGTGATCTGACTCACAGTGCCTGTCGATCGCCCCGTATGGCTCTGCTGAGGTGACGTGACATCCGTTCGTCAAATACTTGTGGTCGTCCTGTGCGATATTGAAGATTCGGCGGTTCGGCGGATTACGCGTGTGAAAACATTGCCTCTGCGATATTGAAGATTCACCCTAAACACTGTTGATCTCGGAAACCCGAATTTTTTGTGAATCTCCGATATGATATGACCCATGCGTCTTGCACCGATTATCATCCCACGTTCAAAGTCGATTAACTTGGAAATTGCTGCCTTGTTCACTACTCACCGATCTGTAACAGACTGCTCAGAAGTCGTGTTTATACTAGCGCCATACGCCGCATCTGGCCGCAACATTCGAGAGTCATACACGGCACATCTTCAAATAGGACAATCCTTCCCGTGACTTTTGGCCGCTCAGTTTATATAAGCTTTGTTGGGTAAAAGACTTGTAGCGAATGAATGATTGGATCAAGACAGTTATTGTGCCAATGTAAATATAGAACGGTGAGGGAAATGAGTCTTAAAGTTATCTACAGGGTGAGCACATAACAGATATAACTTTATTGGAATATTTTTACACACTGCTTGCTACCATAGAGAAGAAATATAGAGCTAGTAAAGGTCTTCTGCGCAGGTACCCAACATCCCCAAGTCACGTGACTCGAAGTCTTTAGCACCCAAAATCGCTCACTATCACCTCCTGCCTTTCCTCACAGCAACCATTCATCTTACGGAGAATTATATTCCTGAAAATGCTAAACGACACAGTCTTTGTATTGTAAATAGTGCCGCTTCGCTCTCATCCATTCCCAAATCACGTGATCTTTTCTCAAATCGCTAGTGGCTATTTTGCTTCAATGTTGGCACCCTGAAATCGGTCACTGCGCAGGCGAATGCTCTCTTTATCTTATTTCTTCTCTATGGTGGCTACAGTTGCATCAAATCAAAATGTTTCATTTAGTATCAGTTAGTGTCACACACTCTCGAAAGGGCCTCGCTGAGGCAAAAAAGTATTTTGCTCTGATACCGATATTCGGCCTGAATGTTCATGTCTCGTGATATTGTATCCCTCGTTAATGTATTTTCAGAAAACGGAGAAATTAAAAAACTTGATACTGATGGTCACAACGTTTTTAATAATCAACTTGTGATTGAATTTCTGGCACGAACAAAAATCCCTGCAGTGTCTCTTACAGTTTCTCTTACGAAAAAAATCCATTCGCGCTTGCAGTTCCTCTTCTGAATCCACAGGAACTTGCGTGCAGCACATTTTTCAGATGTCCCTAGAAGAAGAAATCTAAAGGGTGTCTAAGTCAGCGATGTCCTACAGGTGCGCCATCGTGTTGAGACCACATGATTCTTCGAAAAGGCAAGGGAACCTCTTCAAAACTCATTATAAGAAGATTTAATACACATCCATAAACGTTCTGGAAGCAGGTATGGTCCGAAAATATAATCATGGATAACCCCTGCCCAGACTTTAATATCGAAATATGAAAATAAATTACCAAGAATTCTTTTTGTTTCTGTATCAAGAATTCATTTGCGACCCCTAGTTTATTGACAAAAATATTCAAAATAAGGTCCTCTATCATCCCTAAAAGTTTCTACACAGTTTATAAACACCCTGTATATTCATAGAGTGTGGCGATATTTGGATGGTAAATGTTACGCATACTTCTAGAGTTGGAAGAAAGTAAGTGACAAAGTTAATAGAAAGAAGTTGTGAAGAGTGATGAAGAAATGTGGTTTGATTTAATACCAAGAGCGTGTTATACGTGATGTCTAATAAATATTTAAATCAGAGAGGCTGCAGTAAATGAGTTAGATGTGAAAATGGATGATGAAATGAAACGCCGTTTCTTAAAAGCAGATGACGCTGTGCTCCTTCCAGAAAATGTATTTAGCCTACAGATGCTTGTGGCAAGATTAAATGATGGCGGCTAAAAAGCAAAATAGGAGAATAAATGACCAGGAAAACGTTGAGGCTAAATCTTCATAAGTGAATGTTCAGAAAAGGATATGAAGAAAACAAACTGCAGCATAGAATTGAATGGAACTTATCTAAAGTAAATGAATGAAATAATAAAACTGTATTTGGAATGTATGTTTGGGGAAGAA
Source organism: Rhysida immarginata (assembly GCA_023313115.1). NCBI lineage: Eukaryota > Metazoa > Arthropoda > Chilopoda > Scolopendromorpha > Scolopendridae > Rhysida > Rhysida immarginata. The sequence goes on from JAHWFO010004193.1 coordinate 3,566,454, forward strand.
TTGGACTTTGATGGCGAGAATTCGAAAAGACAAACAACAAAAGGGGCCTGCTAAACACTGGTGTTTTGAGGAAGTATGAAGGAAACGAGAAATATGCAATGTTAACCTACAGAAGAGGGGTACAAGATGTTAATAATTGTAAAGTTGAAGTAGTTTATAAATCTGTTTTCTGATGCTTTCGGCATATGGAAAGAATAGATGATGAAAAACTGATTAAACGATTGTGTGCTAATTTCCTTGTAAGTGTCGTGATCAAATACAGAAATACGAGGCGTGTCCGCAAAGTAAGGGTACAACCTCTGTTGACGGACAAAGTAATATTTTAGTGCGTAACTGTTAGCCTTACACTTCCCTCTCAAAGCTGTTCCTCATTGCTATGTGGAGTCTAGTTCGAGTAACACGTGTTTACAATGGCTGTGCCGATTCAAAATCCCACTAAATGTGAAGTGCGCTCCGTCATACGTCTTTTTACCAAGCACAAGATAATTCACAAAGCACTTGTTCCCGTTTATGGATACACTATGAGTCGACAACATGTAACGAAATGGTGTCGTGAATTCTCTGGAGGGAGGACCGATGTTCATGACGAACACAGGAGCGAAAGGCCGTCTGTGGTCTCTGATGCACTCTAGAGTTAACAAGTGTTTGGACAATGGCGGCAATTACGTCGAAAAATAACCTTGTATCACTAAATAAGTTGTAGTGGACATCTTGTCAAATAATCATTTTTTGAAAGAATAGTAGTCGTTGTAACCTTACCTTTCGGACACTCTTCGTATCTATGGTTTCGAAAACTTTAGAATCTGTATGATAGTGAATGAAGAAAGATTGGACGTTTGCTTATGTTTAATGGGATGATTTAAGTCCAAATCTAATTTTATTTCAAATTGCTACCTATTCTCTCAGAAGGCTTCTTTTATATTAAGCAATGGACGAGGTCCACCTTGCACACGCGCCATCCAACAACAACATTGTCAACCCTCCATTCCGTGTCTGAAAGCATGACTCGCGTTAATTGCCTGTACCTCTCTGCAAAAACTATAAAGGTAAATCACCTGCATGGGCCACATGATATTGCTTTCTGAAAGATCAAAATAATTATATATTTATTGCAGCTTTTATTTCCACTTAGATGGATAGTTTTAATTTTTTACATATATTTTATCCGTTAAATTCACGACGGTTTTCAGATTCAAATGTAGTATAATCTATGAAGAATGGAAATGTAAATTACGTTTAATCTTAAACATTGAAAAACTACAAACATTTCGGGAATATGCTACCCCCTTTGTCCATTGTATTAAATCGATTTGAGTAAGCTATATAAATATATATAAATTTCATTTATACAATTTACTTAAATCGATATAATGAACTGCACATTAAGAAAAGGAGAATTTTTGTACTGTTAATTTTTTTTTATCTTCAATTCTAATTTTTATTGTAATATATATCTTAGATTTTCATAAATATGAATATTTTAATCAGAAGGCTGATTTTAAAATTTGGTATAAAAAAAACAACAAGGAAAAAAAAACAAAGTACTAGGATAGATTGAATTGATTTGTTATGAAGAAATTAATGAAAGTTATACATGTCGTTAATATTTAATTTCACAATGTCATATTTAATTTATTTAATTATTTTTAGCTTGAGCTTACATCAACTCGTTCACAAAGACCAAAGGCTAGAAATGCAAACAGTCTCTCGCTGTGAAGAACTTAATTACGAATAATATTAGGATAAAATAATTTTTTTATAATAACATGTTTTTTTTCAAACTCGCATATTATATTACTAAAATTAACTTCAATTAATTTTTCCAATTCTCTTAGTAGAAAACAAAAATTGAGCACAAACTGTCAAATGGAACAACCAAAAAGGGAATACACAAGGAGCCTAAACTTAATAATTTTTGGAAATTCTTCAATAGTGTAAATATGTACTATAATAAGAATAAATTTTAATAATATAAATATATTAGCAAATCAAAATAAAAATAAATAAATAAATAAATAAAAATCACAAAATTTGATGTAATGGAGGAAGGGAGCAGTTATAGACAGCTGACTCCTTATCAGCATTTCACCTGTATTCCTTCTCCTGGGATGTGTAATATTCTTCTATGTGTTATTCATCTTCTACAAGCTCTACATCTTTTGTCTACAACTGCTCCCTTCCTCAATTATATCAAATTTGGTGACTTTTATTTATGAATTAATTTATTTATTTATAAATTTTGATTTACTAATTTAGTTTATTTCATCAAAAGGAGTGTACATGTTTACATTATTGATTTATCATCTAATCACTCCTCCTTTCTTATACACAAGGTGAGTTTAAAATCACGCACATCAAAGTTTAGCTGCCCGTAAAAGTACCAGTTTGAGAATTTAAATGAAAGTAAAGTATCAAAGAGATTAATTAAAATATTGGCTTTTATTTTTAGCAGACCAACTTTAGGTGTTACAATGAATTTTGGAAATGACGTCCTTTATTACGAATACAAAAGCATGTTTATTTTACCAGATTTCGTGGGACTCTGTGAAGCATAAGAAATGGCTGTTGTGATGTCCGTTTTCAGCTCAGCAATCGTGTGGACTATTCACATCAACCAGACTTTTCAGATAACCCCATAGAAAGAAATCAGGGGGTGATAAATATGGCGAGCGAGTGGGCCACGATACCTAATTTGAAACAGGGCGTCATTTCGAACATTTATTGTAACATCTAAAGTTTGTCTGCTAAAAATAAAAGCCAACATTTCAACTAATCTTTACTTAACTTTACTTTCATTTAAATTCTCAAACTGGTACTTTTACGGGCAACTAAACTTTGATGTGCGCGACGTTAAACTCACCCTGTATATTGGTAATTCTCTTAATATTTTTACTGTTTTATACATATACGATTTTCTTACTGAGTGACTTAGCAGTTCATAACCGCAAAGCAAACACAGAAAAAATTAATAAAAGAAATCAATGTGTCAGAAGTAAATATTTTGTAAGGTAACACATGTTCTCAGTGTTTGTAGTGCACATGGTGACCCGGTTGATTGCTTTCAAAATAAGCCACCATTTGCGCATGCTCAAGATCTATCGTGGACATCGTCTATTTATCGTAAATAATTTTAAATGCAACATATACTTATCATTACTGATGGACATTTTCAAATGCCTTTAAAATTTCTTTTAATTTTTTGTTTTAACTTTATCTGTTTTACTCTTGAGAATAAATTGTTAAATTATTACATTTAAATCTAAGCTCCTCTTTATTTACGATAATTGTACAAATCAACAACGATTTGAGCTTCATTAGAAGCACTACTGCTTCTCCTAAATTAAAGTAACAGCCCAAAGAATGTTCTCACATAATGAGGCAGAAAAATATCATGTAAATTTAAATATTAATTCCCATCTAATTTTGCCCATTAGGAACGCTTGCATTCTACGTAATCTCGTGTTATCAGTAACTTTAAGGCGCACAGGTTAAACAAGTCCATTAATTTAATTTAATTTGCAGCATTAATAAACACAGAATAGTCACATATATGTGATAATATCTTTTGGACTATTTCAATTTCAGAAAAAAAACTGTTAATTTAAAAAAAGTTTTTTGATTGAATTGAAATTTTATTTTGCGTACAACTATTTATCTATCCATGTATCTGTTTTCTATAATGTCAACTACCTTTAAGACTGCTATAATTAAAATAATTTGAAACTTGACCAATGATTGACTGAAAGATAAATTCTAAGGGAAAATTTTGCAGTATAAGATAACTGCTTTGGATAAGTGAAAATTAATGCTTTCAATCAATATCTCTGCGCTTCATTCATTTGAATACACAGCCCATGAAGTCATAATCGAATCGAGAGGCTGATGCCAGATGATTTACGATCTGAGCGAGTATTTTCAATAACTGCAATCTATCGCGATAAGGTTTATTCAATAAACTTTATTGTTTCAGTTGCTTCACTGCATTTCAAGATTCTTATCCCATTTAAACTTTTCCAATCAATAGTTCCCTCCCGTTTGTTTCCATGCGAGGTTTTCACTCATTCTATAAACTCAGAATTCGATTTAGAAAAATTTTTGGATGTTAAATTTTTGCCAATATTTTTATTGTTCATTTTAAATAGCGTTATAGATGTGTAAAGAATTTATCTTTCAATATTTCAGAGAAATACATGTTTAAAGAATGTAATGAAAAATAAGTGCAAGAGAACTTACCGTCTTCTGAAGTGAGTACGATCACTTCTGAGGACAGAGGTCCAGCTCCTCCTTTGTTGTAAGCCTGCACGACGATGCTGTATTGCGTGTACATGTTCAAGTTGTTCAACTGGTATATCAGCTCTTCAGTATAGTCTTCAGGCACTTCTAAGGTGTTGAATGTATATGGATCTGAGGTACCGTGAATACGATGTCCTATATTGTAGCCACGAATCCCACCATTTCGGTGCATTTTCTCTGGAGGCTTCAAAATTCAAAACAAACTTATCAGTTTTAATGTGCATTAGGTGATGGCAGTTATTTAAAATTCCTAATTTTGATTAATGGTAGTGCTTTGCAGCATTACCGAAAGACAAAAAAAAATTATTCACTTTAGTCGCATTTTAGAAATATTTTTTCATAATCAAAACATTTTTTAAATGGTTTCACTTTAAAAACTGAAATGCTGTTTGAAAGCATTTGAAAAGTACGTTCGAGTTATTATTATCCATACAGACACTAAACTGCAGCTGCAGAGCACTAATCCAAAATATTAATTTGTTGAAATAAAAAATTTTGTTCATGTTAAAGAATTTCATATTCACTTTTTTTTTTGGAAACTACATACGATGAATTCTACAAACTTACCCTTTTTCTCATTATTTATTGCTATACCTGAATACCATTTTTCATGTTTAATATCACATAATGAAGAACCCTATAAACTTTTTAAGCGATTACAAGACCATTCGAAAAACATGAGAGATGGAAGATTCTTAATAATCTCTCTAACTTTCAAAGACGAGTTTCTAATATACAGACTCAATTTATGTATTTCTTACGTTTGGCAGATCAGGGAACAAAAATGCTTCTATGCACTGATGTCCTAAAATGCACATAGAACCCACAAATGATATTACGCGTACAGTCCTGAAAAAAATGATAAGACCATCATGAAAATAAAAGTCAGTTAAAATAATTTGTAGTTTAGATGTACACAACTTATTTATCAGTTGTTAAAGGAAAATAAATCAATAAATCACAATTAGACTATTCGTTTACGGTTTTTACAAAATTGGAAAATTCAGTAATTAAGACTACATATGACCACCCCTTGAAAGTAATTTGCATTATGCTAAATTTGTTTCAAGTGTAATTTATTAGAAATGGGCAAAAGTGTAAGTTTATCCCAGGCTCAAAGAGGGCAAATAACTGCTTACCATGAATCTGACAAATCTGAACTTCAAATTACTGCACTAATTGTAAAATTTTAAACTGCTGTTCACAATTTTCTGAAGAATCCTGACGCGTGTAGTGTGAACAAAGAGTTCAGGACGTCCACCAAAATTGTCAGAGAGAGATAAATGAAATATTTTAAGAATGACAACATCAATAGGTGCATAATCATTACTATCTGTAATTACTGTAATCTGGGATTTACCTATCACTCTTATAAAAACCAGAAATATTCTACATTCAAATTAAAATAACATTTATACGAAAATGAAGGCAAAACCTCAGCTGACTCCTAAGCATACGGGGGCCAGAATGTAGTTTGCAAGAACTCACATAGGCAATAGAGACTTATGGAACCAGGTTGCATTCAGGGAGGAACAGAAATCTATCCTTGATCAGCCAGATGGACTCCAGTACTACTGGCATGATTTACGACAAGAAAAATTAATTTCACGAAGGGTAATGGGTGAAGGATCTGTTTATGATTTGATGTTCCAGCAGCTGCAAAATCAGAGGTAGCATGTTAAGCCCAAATCTAATGCTCTAGATTATCAAGATACACTGAGCAATTACCTTGTACCTCTAAGGGTTGAATTAAATAATCCAAATTTTATATTCCAGATTTTACATACAGACAAAATATCACTCATGAAGTTGGAACAGCTTTCAACTAATGTTTTCGAGTGACCAGCATACAATCTTGATCTCAACCCCGTGAAAAATCTGTGAGATCTGATTAGGACTGTCTATGCAAACGGTACAGAATATACATTAATTCGATTAAACAAATGAAAGATACTCTTACTCGTACATGGAATGATTGATATTCCAATTGATAGACTTTAAAAGTTGTGTAATTCAATGACTGGTCGCTTAATTGAAATAATAAGTTTAGTGGTAAACAAACCAAGTATTAATTAAATTATAACTTTGAGTTTTGCTAATCTGTTTGCAACTGGTCTTTATTTCCAGACATATTTTGTTTCAAAAGTTAAATCTTTCAATTTTGTAAATTTGCAAATTGAGAGATTTAACTTTTATTTTTAATTTATTTATTTTTTTAAAAACCTCCAATAAATAAGTCGTGTACGTCTAAGTTACAAATTAATTAACTGAGTTTTATTTTCCGGCTGGTGTTAACATTTTTTCCAGAGCTGTATTAAATCATTTTTAAAGTCCGGCCATATGACAATGAATCCTTCAACCCAGCAGTTCTCAGCCTTTTCACAACTATGTACCACTAAAACCAAATTTTAACAATCGCGTACCATTCAAACAAAATAAGTAACAAAAAAACTTACAAAACATTACCATCGACCCTTTCCAAGCACCACCAGTTAACTGCTTGTTTACCATAGGTTCAGAAGCACCGCTTCAACCGATTCATGTGCCAGATAAAACTGTTCGTATACTGCGAACCGTAGGAGAGAAGTACGCAAGAACTTCATGGCGCTTCTTACGAAACACAATTGCGGCCATACGTGCATAAAACAAATCTGTTCCTCTTTCTGCTAGAAATCATCTTCCGAAGGTTATCTTCATCGTTTGGAAACATTCTGTATACCAGCAAATTTTAAATACAGGGAGATCCAAAAATCAGGAAAAACTTTAAAACTCAATAATTCGCACACGAATGCTGATAGAAAGATTCTGTTTGCATAAAAATGATTGAAATGAGGTCGGATATTTTTTTTCCAGAAAAAAAAAATAATGCTAGAATTGTTCGCTTTTGGACCAAGAGATGGCGTTGTCATGTTCAGACATCAGTTTATACATATTTTCAGACGGTATAAAAAGAGCAGCACTCGATGCAAACACTATTTCGGAAGCAGTTAGTGACAGTTCCGTCTTAGCTATAGTTAATGCGCTATATTACCATCTGAAAAAGTGCATAAACTGATGTTTGAAATTTGACAACGCCATCTGTTGCTCAAAAACCAAACAATTCTAGCATTAACTTTTTTTTGTCTGGAAAAAAAAATACGACTTCATTTCAATCGTTTCTGTGCAAACAGAATCTTTTATCTGCAATCGTGTGGGAATTATTGAGTTTTAAAGTTTTTCCTAATTTTTGGATCCCTCTATTTCTGGTATGTATGTTCTTTACATGACAGTCTTCTTTACATTTATATCAGGAAAAAAAATCACCCACAAATATAAGTTAAAATATATATGCAAAAGTAAGGTGTTTTTCCATTTTTAAATTTATAAATTTTTACTACAATATTTGCATTTTTTTTTCAAATTTAAAATTCGTCCTCAAGATTTTTAAGTAACTTTTTTATATAAATATAAGCGTTTTCCTATTATAATAGAAATATTGACATAAATTTAATGAAATTACAAATAAAATGAAATAGGAAAATATTTTGGAAAATTTCTTGTAAAAAAAATTTAAATTTGACTGGATTTTTTTTTTTAATTTTGCATATTAAGCTTATTGATTTTAATTATATTAATGATGGAGATTAGCGTTTTTTTCTTATGCAGTTTAAATTAATTATTCTCAACGTTTAGAAATGACAATCATCTCTTTTTAATAACCTTCTTTCTTAATTATATACAAGAGATTGCACAATGGAATTTCTTGAAGGATAGGTTGAGGAAATAGTTCCTGCATTTCAATATTTTGTAAGAAATAAACACAGGCACATAAATACTTCGACTTATTTCGAATTGTTAAATAAACTTTAATTAAGTGAAAACATACTTACTATATAAACCATAACGATGAAATTCATTAGCTAACGTGGTGCGTGTTTACAAACATTTGCTTACTTTGTGCCTAGACGTATTTCCGCTTCCGTGGCAACTGCACTTCCGGTGTTGGCTACATGGGCGTAGCCAGGATTTGTATTGGGGAGGGGGGGGCCCAAATCAAATACATATGTGAGAAAATTATGTGGAAAAGTGCATCTAATATCACCTCCATATTTATTGAATAAAGCCAACACCCAATACTCCAAAATTTCGCTATATACAACTTATTTTCAGCAAACATCAAGTGTTTGTATATATATATAGCTTTTCTTGACTTGAAAAGATTTGAAAAGTGCCCCCCCCCCCCCTTCCCTACCTTGGCTACGCCCATGGTTGACTGTGACTAGCAGTCGACAAAATTCAGCTTCACTTTTGCTTATAACATGCTGCCGAGTATCGCGATTTATCATTCATTAATTATTATGGACTCGTAAACCGTAAAACGGTACACGGAAATCAATGAAATGTTACTTTGTTCTATAAATTTGCGAATTGATTGAGAGTGTAGGAGCAAATCAACACGGCATTTTTGTTCGTTAAATCGTTCGTTGTTTACTCTTCTCTCTCTATGAGAATTCTATGATCAAAGTAAGAAAAGGCATAGGAAGTGGCAATTAATTTGTGCATGCACATTCCTATTTCCTGCGCGCCCCATCCTTTGAGTCCAAATTAACAAATAGCTTATCTTTCTCAGTAAGAGAGTCGGCTTAAAAACACGAACATTCGCAATATTTAATATATACCTTCATTTAAATTCATCTGTGCTTGGGTAAATAATGTTGTAGCAATTCCTGTCTTTTTGTTTTGAATAAAAGGTGTGTATACGACTGCAGGATGCAGCTGCAATTTCAGATCTAAATAAATTATTCAATGGCATTTTCACAATGATGCAGTGCCTCTTTATATTGCAGGATTACTCCCGAGTTACCATTTTCTTCACTGCCTTTGCGCGTGTCACTTTTTCGTTGTTTTCGTTGTCTTTTAGTAGTCGTCTTCGACGATAACGGCTCGGTATATATGCAAACCTATACTATCGAAAAAACGAATCCATTTTTCATATTTGAAAGCCGTAGAATATCTCTACTGAGCTGTAGACATCATATTCGATCGTTAGTTGCTGTAAGATATCCCTCCAGAGAACGAAGATTTTAGAGATCATAAAATACAATCTTCTCGAAGTACAGTCAACCAAAGGAAATAATCCACACGAGTTTAATACTTAATATTACATTTCATGCTAATGCGTTGTTTTAATATCTTTTTAATTATAATTATTTAAATTTAATAATCTTAATAATGTTAACTCTAAATGTAATATTAAATTATTAAAAATAAATTAATATTGAAACGGTAAAACTTAGAGTAAAATTCAAGTGTGGATTATTTCCCTTTGATGACTGTACTTGATCAACTGTTTATTGAAGAAACCTCCCCTTACAACCAAACTGAGTATATAATTTACAAGTTGGTGTCCAAGATAATGTGCATAACGCTTTTTTTTTCAAAAATCTTGAAAAGCTCTACGGCAGTGGATTTTTGAGTCGTTTAATTAAACGCCTGAGGACTTTAATAGGTATTGGGATAATATTAGAGCAATATTGGTTGTAATTAATGTTTAGTCTACGGTATGATAACGAGTAAATAAATCTTTTAATAATATTAACTCTCAACTTTACATTGAGAAAGCTGATAATCTCAAAAGACAATTGTACAAATGTAAGCGACTTGAACCTTTAACGCATTTGCCTTGGTTTTTGAACAGAAAAAAAATATTTTTCTTGGGTATATGATCAATACTAATGATGACATTAATTTAGTTCTCTGATGACAATGCAGGGCAAATATTAAAAAAGATACCAACACTATGTATAAAAACTTTTGAACGAAATAACATAATTACGTATCGTCTTCAGCATGTTACAAAGAAACTCTGAAAATTTTATCTGATATTTAAATAAAAAATGGAAAGTAGAAATAATCTAAATTAATGATGTGATATTTCAAAACTGGAAAACCACACGTTTTGCTGGTTTTCGGTGGAAAACAGGAAAATTTGTATATGTAATAAACATGTACGGATGGGATGTACTTAAGTTCGGTGAAAGTAAATTTGACCATTTTTTAAATTTTTTTTATAATAAAAATGTAAACATGGAAAATATCATTAATTTATCTGGCATATTTGTTTATTGCAGAAACTCTCATAGGAGACGCTGGTATCGACAGAATAAACGATAACATCTAAAGAGAAAGCACATCTAAAGCTGGCCAGGAAAAAAGTCGTCTCTCAGAGGAGATTCAGTTTAACTTAAGGTAAACAACCATCAAATAGAAGGTCGACTGATGAAACGTTTTGAAATATGTTAAAATGTGTGAAGAGACTTTGTTAAAATGTGTGTTTTTGGGAATGTATGTCGTTTTGAAGAATTTGGTTAGTGAAATTGTATTCTTTGGGCAACGTGGTATTAAATTTCAGAAATGAACGAAATGCATGCATAAAAATTTTCGGAAATCAAGGTTGAAGTAGGAAGTTTCGAGTTGTGCTGAAGTCCAGAAATCTTGGATGATGAATCTAAACAGAGTAAATCAAGTCAGCAACACTGGTTGGCATTTAAAAACTTCTCCATTTAATAGACTGTCAGAAAAAAGGTACGTGTAATGTATTATGGCATTTAAGGTCATTAGCGTGGCATAGCAGTCGTCGTCTGTCTGTGCTTGTTGCTGGGACTGTGTTATGCATTATTATTCTTGGTGTCTGGTGGCGTTTCTGTACTGGAGAGCAGAGCTATTCCGCAACCAAATTCCTGAAATACAATTACACTTACCAAATTCCTCAAAACAACATAATTCCCGAAAACACATTTTAACGTTATAAGGTAGAAGTTACTGATAAAATCACAAAATGTTAATATCTCCATAATGGTAACATTTCGAATAACATACATGGGGGTGGTTCTTATAGGTATTGAGTCCTCTACTCAGTTTTTCACTTTGGACGTGTACCGTTGGGACACTCTGTATATCATTACAATGCTAAAAGGTGACGTTTCTAGGAGGTTGAACAAACACATATCGTTTTGTTGTCACTGCTTATAGTATCGACCAGTGAATATTTCAGACTCTTTTGTTTACTGCAAATGTAATGTCTCCTGATAGAAATAAAGAGAAAACAACATCATATTTTGAAGCGCGTTTATTCAAACAACTCGCAAAGATAATTGAGAGATATGATTGGAAAGATTCGTAATATTCTCGAGTTTAGGAATTTCCGCAAATTCGCATTACTCTTCAATGTCCACTAAATCCCAGTGAAATCTTTCTGCTTGCTCTTCACTGAGTACACTGATTTGCCTAAAAAACTGCACGTGATGGAGAAAAACTCAGGTCAATATCGATTTCAGCACATCGAAAAACAGGAATTGGCAACATATCCTATGTACTTTTTCGGTCACAGATCAGTGTTTTATAGAAGCTCAAATTCAATCTGGTATCCTATACATTGCTGCTGGTCCAGTTTTTTCACTTCTCAGTTGCATTTTCTATTTGTTAAATTTAATTTAATTGTGGAAGAATCTTCCCTTCAGACAATATATCAACTTATTAATTGTCAAATTAATTTTTTTCACGATTAAAAGATATGATAACATGATAATTGAAAGAACATTCAGTTAGTGTCTATGTGAAGTAGTAAATTAGCCCACCTATAATAAGATGCACAAATTGTGGCACCTTCTTCATGTGCCCATTTTTTCATTCAAGACGTCAGTTTTAAAGATGTAATCATACATTGCAGTTCTTTTACACTCAGAAATACAGACCTAGATCAGTAGTTGTAGAAGAAAGACCTCATTGCTCTGGAATTGATTAGTTTTATTGAAGATGTATTTTTGATATTTAATTTTTATCAATGGTTGTAAAATTTAGCTTTGTATCTTTATTATATCGTCATAGTCGTCCTTCTTTATTTTGGAATATTGAACCGACACTTCTTTTTTATTTTCTTAAAAATACATTCATGTTCAATATACGAGTAATTTAGAAATAATCCTAAATACTCAACAAATTAAAAATGTTCACATTAAACAGTGTCGAGATGAAACTTAACCAAACTAATCGCATGAATGCCGTTTAAATATCCTCTCAGTAAAAAATTCTATTTGTAACCAACAATTAGAAAAGAGCATATACAAGAGCATTTCATAAGTTTAGAAAGTTAACATCTTACAGACATGAATATATTTCCTCATTTTTTATTTCTTCTAACAAAATGTCGAAAATTAAAGTAAAAAATAATTTACATACTACTGGTATAAACCTTTGAAATGATGATTTTTATTATTTTAATCGAATAATTTTCTTGTCAGAAAAAAAACAAAAAAAAATGAAGCCGTTTCATAAATTTAGAAAGGTTGTCAATGCTTTTCAAAAATTTAGAAACATGGAAATATAAAGGTAATTTCCATTACAGAACAGGGGTGTTGGCACATCTAAATATTTTTGACAGATTGTTAGTCCTTTTTTTACGATTTGCACATTACACGATGGGTCGAGCAAGTCAGATGTCTGAGGAAGAAAAAAAGAGCTGCGGAAATGTGGAAAGACGCTAAAAGAAATTACTACACAGTTACACAGGCCAGGAGCCGCAATTAGCAAAAGTCTAAAAAATGTTAAAGAAAACAATGGACAAATATTGAAAGCCAAGCCAAGAAGTGGAAGACCCAAAAAAACAACTAAACGGGATAATCATCAGCTCAGACGAATTGTTGAAACTAATCGGTTCATTTCTGCTCGAGAACTGGCATTGAAATGGAGTGAATGCATCGGTCAAAGTATGTCAAAAACTACAACCAGGAGGAGACTAACTGAACTCGAATAGATCTCGAATCGCATGCACCAAGCCCCATCTTAACCATCAACAACGTAGACGTCGCGTGCATTGGGCTCTTCCATACTAGCAAACCCGCGCCCGGCGTTGCCTGGGCTTTTTAAATCATGAAATAAAAATACAGTATAGGTAAATTTTAAAAAACATTTATTTAATGTCAAAAAATTAATGGAAGTTTTTGGACTGCACATAAGTCTTGAGTACGTCCTTATAAACGACATGTAATATTGTTGCATCTTTGCTGCAAATGTATAAATTTCTAGGGTCGCTAACTCTAGAATAGGCAACATACAGTTGGGCATGTGAGAAACTATCTTCTTGCAAATTTACTCCAGCTACTTTCAATGTTTGGCCTTGAGATTTGTTAATTGTTATGGCAAAGCAAAGTTTAACTGTAAATTGAATGCGTTTGAACTGAAAAGGTAAGTCTGTAGGTATTAAAGGGACTCTTAGAATTAAAACTGTTTCACCAAGACCACTTCCAGTAATAATTGAACCTTCTATCACATTATCTTTTAGTGAGTTCACAATTAACCTTGTTCCATTACAAAGTGTTGGAGGATTTAAATTTCTAAGTAACATTATAGGAACACCAATTTTCAGTTGAACCTCAACATTTTAAACTTTAATAAACAATTAATTTTAATCGTTATCATTAAACAATGATTAAAAGCAATTTTTATATTATGTAGTAAGTTTTTCTGATCATTGCTTAAATTTTATGATGTTTATGTAATAATAGTGGACTTTAATTTAATCATTTTTAAACATCGTTTTGTGATATTCTGGAGACATGTCACAATAAATTGATCACAGGACCAACGGCTTTACTTCCCTTCCGAAGAAGGTCCGTGATCTCAGAAGTTCCCCCCTAAAAATCTTCGTCATCCTCAGCCGGGATCGAACCTGCGTCCTCGGGCATCAGAGGCGATCAGGTAACCATTGAGCTACCGATGCCGATGACAATAAATTGATAATAATTTATGTAAACGGATTTAATTATACCGTTATCCAACAAATCGACATTTTAAATTATTATATAGATAATTCTAGTTCTCTATTATTATTATTTTTCATCTTAAAATACTTGAGGAAAAGTTTAGTTGGTAAGTAGAAAACTTATATTAATCCATAATGAGCGATTGAATTTCTCCCCACTGCAGTGTTCTCAGCGCCGCTCTGTCGGCCAGAGAAAAAAATGCCCAAAGCTCTTAACATGGGATTTTCCAACCTGTATAGAAAAAGTCTTGGTATGAGAGCGGTCGTAGGCTTAAGCCTAGAGCGTATCGAATACTTTATTTTCGAATAATTAAATAGGCTACAGGTTTAATTTCGAATAATTAGAGATAGGCTACAGAAATAGACCAAATAAAAATATACAAACCTTTTAATAAACTTTAAATATTTGATGTAAAATCCTTAGACAAATTCGGCACATGTTTTACCATCCATGAAAGAAACAGGATGGACAACTCCTATGAGTCGTGCGTGAGTTTTTTTTCAGTGACGCCCTCTGGATTCTTAAGTGAACAATACCGAAAAGGTTCGGTTTCGCTTCGCATGGTTTCTGTTTACACAGCTGTTAGAGGAGAAAAAAGCATGGCAGCCTATCGCAAAAATAGTACGTATTTCATTGAGTTCTTTTGAATTTTTTTGTGTTATATATTTTTTATTTTTTTATTGAATTAGTTTATTGAAATATTAAGTTGTGGAGTTACAGTATAGGTAAATTTTAAAAAACCTTTATTTAATGTCAAACAATTAATGGAAGTTTTTGGACTACACCTAAGTCTTGAGTACTTCCTTATAAACGACATCTAATGTTGTTGCATCTTTACTGCAAATGTATAAATTTCTAGGATCGCTAACTCTAGAACAGGCAACATGCAGTTGGCCATGTGAGAAACAATGTTCTTGCAAATTTACTCGGCTATTAAGATGAAGTAGAATTAGCTTATGTTTGTTTGTTTGCTCAAGAGATGGCGCTAAGCGTTTCGATCGCCGATCACCATATGATGAGCAGCCATGTTGACGCATTTTGAGAGCAATTAACGTAAATAATTTAATATAAAACCAATTTTTATGAATTAATACCTAGCCTACAAAGTTTCTACATAAATCCCCTAACAAACAAAACTTGTTTCATAAAAATCGATGCAGTAGTTCTTAAAGTTATCGAGCACATACACCGAGGAAGTGACTTAGATTTATACTATGTATAGATAAAGACTGGACACCAGACGACTGGCGGAAAGTAGTGTTTAGCGACAAATCCACATGCTGCATGACGTTCGGAAGATGGATTTAGAGCATTTCGTCGGAAACGTGAAAGTCATCATCTGAAGTGCATCAAGACAAAAAACCAAATTTCCTACTAAAGTGATGATATGGGGCTGCATCACTGTTAAAGGTCCAGGACAAATGTGTATTCTTAAAGGAACTGTAGATGGTGATGTGAACATTGAGATCCTTGATAACTTTTTGCTTTCAACTCTTGAAGACCACTTCGTGGATGAGGAAATAATCTTCCAATAAGATGGAACTTCATCTCATGCGTCACGCAAAACCAAAGCATGGTTAGGGTAAAAACAAATCAAAGTTTTGGATTGGCCTGCCAACTCGCCCGACCTGAATCCGAAAAGAGAACGTTTGAGATAGATTAAAAGCACAACTGCAAAAAATTCCTGTGAACAG
This sequence comes from Rhysida immarginata, assembly GCA_023313115.1. Taxonomy (NCBI): domain Eukaryota; kingdom Metazoa; phylum Arthropoda; class Chilopoda; order Scolopendromorpha; family Scolopendridae; genus Rhysida; species Rhysida immarginata. The sequence goes on from JAHWFO010004193.1 coordinate 3,582,241, forward strand.
CAAAGATGAGTTGAAATGTGCAATTAAAAAATTGAGGGTAGAAATACCTACTGACTATTGCAAATCACTGATTGAATCATTACCACGTAGAATACGTGCAATGATTAAAGCTAAGGGGCATCCAAAAAAATATTAAGTTATCATTTTCTGTTTTTGTTATATTTTATGTCAAAATTTGGCTAGTTTCTAAACTTTTGAAACGCATTGACAGCCTTTCTAAATTTATGAAACTGCTTCATTTTTTGTTTATTTTTTTCTGACAAGAAAATTATTCGATTAAAATAATAAAAATCATCATTTCAAGGGTTTATACCAGTTGTATGTAAATTTAGAAAGGCTGTCAATTTTCGACATTTTACTAGAAGAAGAAAAAATTAGGAGACAGATTCATATTTGTATGATGTTAACTTTCTAAACTTATGAAATGCTTATAAGATGGGCAATGCCCGTTCCTCAAGTGAGTAGAAAGACTATAGCGCTCAGAAACAGGAAATTTTTATTTTTTCTATTTTTGATGTATACTTAAACAAACAAAACTTGAATTTAAAGTGTTCTAGAAAAAAATGAATTATAGAAAAACCCGTCGCATTTATGACTTTTCGAAACAGATTTTTTCATATTATGCAGAAAATATGGATTGTGTCATAAATTCAACACTATCCTGAAAGAAAGATTATTTAAAAGTATAAACATAAACAAATTTTAAAATCTATAGTTTTAAAATGCACTCAGCGTCTGAAAGGAATATCAGAAAAAGTTAACCATTCCGCCATTCCAATTTATCTTTCTTTCGTTTTAGATCCATTAACCTTTCCTAAAACCGCCAGAATCTTCTCTCCGGGTCACATTTGGAAAATTTTGGAATTAACCTGACAGGTTTTTAAAATTATGCTCTTTCCTATCTTTGCGGATAATGCTTATAAACAAATGAAAGAACGATTTTATAATTTAGAAGAAAACAACTGTAAAGATTCAAAAGAAAATTCCATAGACTGTTATTTTAAAAAAAAGTGATCATAACTTAATTATATTATTAAATAAAACAAAAAATTACTCACCAGATAAAAAAGTGCTTTTAATCATAACAAAGTTATTGCCAGAATATTGGCAATTGTCGAAATCAAGTTTCAACAAGATATTGCCAAGTTTTTTGATGGCACTTCCATCACCTGTTCTAACAATTTTTCTGTGTATGTATATTTTATCACGAAGCTTACCTATCAGGCGAAGGTAATCTAATAGCTCATACTGTATGTAAATTTGCCCTCCTAAGGGAAAAGTCGTTTCCAGATTAATAAACGTACTTGCTGCTTAACCAAACTGGTGAAACATCAACTGCTGAGGATACTGTATCATTTTACAGTTACCAGATTCGAAAAGTAATTTTGAACTTTCGTTTAATATGCTGTTTTTTTTAATATAGTTTATTTTAATGCGACAAATGTGTACTTTCATTTATAACATATACCGTGGGGAAGCTATCTTTTATGAAAAAGCAATATCTTTAAAGGATACCGTAAGACCTATATCGGAATGATAATGCAATTTTGAGAGCAGACGGTGTTCCACCAGTTCATGAAACAGGTATTTTTTAAAGCTAATCTGGAGAGTATTTCTTTGTTTTGCGGTTATCTAATCCAAAAGGCTTACCGATAATGGCGCATATAAAGAGGGAGAATATTCAAACATTCTTAAAGTAAGCGAGAAAATTTGTAGCATTCGGAGATAAACTAAGCTTATAAATGTATATAGTGTAATTCTAAATTATTTAACTAAAAATAATATTTAATAACTCAATTTGTATAAACAAAACTTTAAATTATATATTTTCTGTATCCAAATTTAAAGAACATCAAGTTCAAATGTGCCAATGTGGATAGCCCAATGTAAGAAATTTCATTCCACGTATACCAAGTAATCCTGTATCAGTAATCCGTTCAAAATGATCGTCGAGAAAACCAAGACGTACAGAAGTTAATCTAAACAGGATAATCGAACAGATTTGAGTGAAATCTTGCGAGTTAAATCTTAAAACTAAGATTTGCTGCGAATTTTCAAGCATATTTGAAAATTGCGATCAGGATTTTTTTCGGAGTAAAATGTTATTTTTAACTAATAAATTTTGAATAACCCCTCATCACAGAAGTATCACCTGTTCCAAATACGTATTTTGTTAGTTATCCTCAAAGTCAAAAATTGCAACAAGCATAAATTTTGGCTTCCACGTGTGCAATTTAAGATGGTCACAGGCGGCAATCTATGAAAAGAAAAATTGCAGAGCATGCGATTTTTCTGTTTTTAAAACTTACATTATGTCCAGAAGAACAGCTAATCGCATTAACAATCATTTTTAACAATTGTAAGTAGTCGTCGTGGAAAGCAGACGTAAGTCTATAACATCTTTCTGATGCAATGTTACTTTCATGACATGCTTTACTTGCAAACTCATTCATTCAAGACTTCAGAAAACTAAACCTGAATGCCAGTAAAAAATTAACTGCGGAACAGAGTCATCTTTCCATGGCTACATTCTGCCGCTAATTTCCTTTTTAAAGTAATCATACAGTAAACCATTCACCATATTTCCTTTATTTCTGTAGATATAAATAATTGTAGTTATAAATAACTGCGTAAATTAGGTGTGATTCTTAGTCTAACGGATTTCCAAAAGCAGAATGGCATCTTTATTTCTGATCCTTTCTGGCAGCGATTAAACTTCATGCGCTAATGCCTCTACGCAGCGCAAAATGCATAAAAGAATTCAGTCCGCTAATAAAAGTATTAATTTAACTGAATTTTGGCTGCGTGTTATATTTTGTTGCTTTTAAGCTATCTTGGATGAAAGCATGGATAATGTATACCTGTAATTTTGCAAAGATACCGATTTATCATATTGTAAAAAACTTTTCATCCTTTGTAAAAATTTTGTCAAAAGCCACCAATGCGTTGATGTAATTACTCGATTTTGATTTTCATAACTAAGGACGGATGTCATAGCATAACAGTCTTAAGTCATTAGAAATTGACTGAGGACATCCGCAAACGAATGCAGTGTGATTGCGGCCAATAGCCAGTCGACGTCTTACTGAAATGCATGTAAAACCAAAAAAAAGTCCCCTCCCCTTAAGAAGTTACAGGAAGCTCGGAATTTAAAAACTGGTCCCCTTAAAAGTGGAATAAAAACGTGGATAAAAATGGGGGTTAAGAAATGGGGTTAAAAAAGGGGTTAAAAGATTGGAGATAAAAAGTGGAAGGTAAAGAGAGTGACACTATCCGCCTACTTATAATCCTCTTTATGTTTTATCCCTCTTTATTCCACTTTTTAACTTCCCCCAACTATTTTTTTTAACCAGAAAATTGATTTTTTCGTACGTGGTATTTGGAAAATCGAAAGAAATTGTATATTCTTTCCTTTTTCATCATTTCCCCTTAACTTCGATACTTGGAACAATTCAGCCCAAACCTCTTGGTAACGTATATCTTGTTATGACCCTTTTCATAAAAGAATAACACTGAAAATAATGACGCTGTCAGTGGGAACCAATCACAAGCATGGTTGATGCATTATTGTCTACCGTAACTTTCAGCTTGATTCGCTTGTTTAAATAAGAGAGTGTTGGCCGTGATTTTGAACGAAGGCATTTAAAAGTGAAATTACATTACTGAAAGACATACAAAAATTCAAGGTGTATTTGTGTCACATTCTCTTCGCTCCTTCATAATTTTGTAATACGTCCATGTTTTTTTCCCTCCCAGCCCGGTTTCTCTGGCGAGTATGGCAGGAGTAACCAACCAGCCAATCACCAGTTCAATCTGATTGGTCCACTTCAGTACCATTCTTTTATGAAAAAGACTGTAGAATAATGTGCATCCTGAATTTCGCTTCTTTTTATATACTTTCATACCATATTGATCGGATGGACTTTTCTAATTCCGATCACAATATGGTATACAATGTGTGTTCAAAATAAAGACCGGACTAAGCTCGCTATGGTATGAGCGAGTTTGTGCCATCTATGACATTGTTTGCAACCTCATAACAATTAGAACTATAAGTGGTGGAACTCTGTAGTTTCTTAGTTTTTTCGCATGATGAAGCCAACTCCGTTAAGTTGAGCTTCGATAAAGGGAATAGTATGGGTCACGGCAAGGTTGCATCATTTCATTCCGATATTATTATTATTTCGTAAGCTTTCTTAATAGGATTTTAAACTAAAATTTTTATATTACTAGGCTGATCTGTTTAAATATTAATGAAAAAGAATTTCTTTCTTGACAGTTAGAATCAGCATTTTTGAGTTGTAATTTTTGAGTTGAAATTAATTATTTGTTTGTGGTAAAAATCGACTTTGATACCATTATTTACGCGATATATTTATTCATGAGATGTTCTTATAAGTTGTTTGATATATTACATGCCGTATCTTAGCACTGAAAATCCAACGGTACAATTTCGTGCATTTTCTTTTACGTGTGTCTATGATCTTGATTGTAATATTTATCTTGAGTTCAATTCTCTTGTCTTTCTGAGATCTTCTGTTCGGAGCAAATCGGGCAAAACAGCGCGCCAAGTAGATGAACAATCAAGGAAATCAGCACTGTGATGTGTTTTTTTTTTCTGTGTAAAATTACCAATTTTGAGCACACTGTACATTTAGAAAAATCAATTTCCTAGCTTGCATAACGCATGAAACTAACTTATGCTCAAAGCAAGAACTCAACTTGACAAATGCAGCGCCAATGTTTTTAATTTTCGCCATGCAACGGGAGTAGTTTTTAGTTGGGAAATCGTGTCAAGAAAAACAGGTGAAACATGTGACGTATCATAAGAATAATTGATGTTAGTTACGGAAGTAGATGAGGACGTATATAGTAAAAGTGCACGAAGAAACTCGGTCATTCCCCTAAGAATTTGACATACAGATTGAAAGCAAATATTTCGACAATAATTCCAAGTCACTTTATCATATTTATCATTCAAATTTTAATCAAATCTGCATGTGATTTGAGCAAAATGTAAAACTGAAATTTTATATGTATTGTATGTCTATAGATTTAGAATGTTATAAATGCCCATACTGACAAATATTTTTTTTATAATATTGTTCACCTTTCTATTTTATTTATAGAGTACAACAATGTGTTTTCAATTATTAAAGTAATCTTGATTTGAGAGATTTCTAAATATTTCAACAGTTTTTTTATCATGAAATATGCAAGTATCTTATTAGGACCGATAGGTACTTATGTTTTCACAATGTGCGTCCGTCTGTCCGTCCGTCTGTCTGTCCGTCTGTCTGTCTGTTGGTGCTCTAGCTTTCCAACGCTTCCGAATTTTCGACTTCCGTTTTCGCAATTCGACAACTTAAGGAAATCGGAAGACTGAGTTCGTTGGTGGAAAAAAATCGGTCAGCTACTTTTCAAAAGGTCAAAAATAATATAGGGGGCCACGTTTTTCACTATACAATTCCATGTATAAATGGATCGGCCTCGGTGGCTCAGGGGTTGCGTGGTCGCCTCTGATGCCCGAGGACGCGGTTCGACCCCGGCCGAAGACGACGAGGATTTTTTCAGGGGGGAAATCCTGAGATCACGCACTTCCTTCGGAAGGGAAGTAAAGCCGTTGGTCCCGTATAGTCGTTTGCCGGCTGCACGATAAAGAACCCTTGCGAGGCAAAATTTGCGGCCCCTATAACGCCGTCCTGAAATGACCATGGCAGTTGAAAAGGACGTTAATACCAAACAAACCAACCAACCAATCATGTATAAATGGCCTGTGCATTGCCAAATGCTGTTCTCCCTTTAAGATTCTATAGCTAAAGCAGAAAAAAGGCTTGTGAATTAAGTGAAGACACGTGATCGTCTTCTTTGATGGTCTATATCAGTCAAAAATGGTTCAAGGGTATGTGGTTTAGTGTTACAATTATGGTGCACTGGAAAGTTTCAATGCTAAGATATGGCATGTATTATATCAAATAGCTTGAAATAACATGTCATGATTGAATATTAACGTAAAATTAATGACAGTCGACATAGGTTCAATGGTATGTGGTTTCATGGAACCAGTATGGTTCAGAGGAAACTTTCAAAGCTCAGATTTGGCATATAACATATAAAACAACTTGGAATGACGTGTCATGAATGAATATAACGAAAAATTAATTATATTGGAAATTGGCTCAAACGCACCTGGTTTAATGGAACCATTATGGTTCATTGTAAAATGGCAATGCTAAGATACAGCATGTAATATATCAAACAACTTGGAATGATGTGTCCTGAATGAATATAACGTAAAATTAATGATAGTGGAAATTGGTTCAAAGGCACCTGGTTTCGTGGAACCATTCTGGTTCATTGGAAATTTCAATGCTAAAATATGGCATGCAATATATAAAAAAACGACTTGGAATGATGTGTCATGAGTGAATGTAACGTAAAATAATGATAGTCGAAATTGGTTTCAAGGAACCTAGTTTAGTGGAACCATTATGGTCCACTGGAGACTTTCAATGCTAAGATATGGCATGTATTATATCAAACAGCTTGAAATAACATGTCATGGTTGAATATTAACGTAAAATTGATGCTAGTTGAAATAGGTTCAATGGTATGTGGTTTCATGGAACCAGTATGGTTCAGGGGAAACTTTCATAGCTCAGATTTGGCATGTAATATATCAAACAACTTGGATAGACGTGTCAAGAATAAATAAAACAAAAAATTAATTATATTCGAAATTGGCTCAAACGCACCTGGTTTCGTGGAACCAATATGGATCATTGGAACATTCAATGCTAAAATATGGCTTGTAATATATCAAACGACTTGGAATGATGTGCCGTGATTGAATATAACGTAAAATTAATGACAGTCGAAATTGGCTCAAACGCACCTGGTTTCGTGGAATCAATATGGATCATTGGAACTTTCAATGCTAAAATATGGCATGTAATTTATCAAACGACTTGGAATGACGTGCCATGGATGAAGATAACGTAAAATTAATGATAATCGAAATTGGTTCCATGATTCGTGTTTTAATGATACCATTATGAAACCATTGGAAACTTTCAATGCTAAGATATGGCATGTAATTACTTACGCCTTATTTTATCAATAGTTATTGTTAGGCAAATTTTAACAATAGCTAGTAGCTAATCATTCCTTCAATGGTACATGCTTACGTAGAAAAGCGTTGCCAATAGTTTATGAAGAAAGAATTGACCCTTACACAGAACGCATCAACAATTAACGCTTATTTCATTAAATAGGAATCCTTACAAAATAAAAGATTCGTATATGTTCTAATCTATAGAGAATTGTAGTTTCTCCAATTAACTTTTCAAGTAGTTTTATTCAGTTTGAACTATACATTTCCCTTAGAAGTACGCCTTGCTTAGCATCCAGAAGCTTTCTTTAGAAATCAAGTGCTTTAAAATGCTGTCGGTCCTGGGCATTTCGGTTGCCTGACTTGTTACTCTATGATGTACCAGCTCCGATAACTAGCACTGCCTTGTATGAAATTTTAGTGTCGTCGTCAAAAAGAAAAGTAGAATATAAGAAGTTATAATTTAGGGTTTATTATTGGTAGAAATACGATTAATCTTCTATATATATAAAGAAGGATGTTTGTGGGTCTGTGCGTCTGTGGGTCTGTGTGTGGGTCTGTGGATCTGTGTGTACGTTTTTTATACAAATCTACAGTTTTATTCCGATCTTGATAAAATTTCGCATACATGACCTTTAAAGCATGAGGAAGGTCACTGTCTACCTCAGATTTCGGAAAAATAATAAATATCGATAAAAAATCGATATTCATGGTTATGGCAAGGCATATTAATGAGAAATATCTCATGACCAACAATGCAAGGCAAAGTTGGTACAACAATAGGTATCAACAATGGTATCAGCACGCAATTCACAAACACACTGCATGAACCAACAATATATATCTCATGACTAACAATGAAAGGAAAAGTTTGTGCAAGTGTAATTATCCCGGGCAACGCCGGGTACCTCTTCTAGTCTTCTATATATATAAAGAAGGATGTTTGTGGGTCTGTTTGTTTGTATGTTTTTTATACAAATCTACAGTTTTATTCCGATCTTGATAAAATTTCGCATACATGACCTTCAAAGCATGAGGAAGGTCACTGTCTACCTCAGATTTCGGAAAAATAATAAATATCGATAAAAAATCTATATTCATGGTTATGGCAAGGCATATTAATGAGAAATATCGCATGACCAACAATGCAAGGCAAAGTTGGTACAACAATAGGTATCAACAATGGTATCAGCACGCAATTCACAAATACACTGCATGAACCAACAATATATATCTCATGACTAGCAATGAAAGGAAAAGTTTGTGCAAGTGTAATTATCCCGGGCAACGCCGGGTACCTCTTCTAGTACTTTATATGTACAACCCTAGCGTCAATAAACTTCGGACACCAAGTAATTTGGCTAAAAACACAGTGAAAAGTGCATACAGAGGATTGCAGGCTAATGAAAATAGATTTACTGAGTATATGTAACAATATCAATATCGATTTAGAATTGATTTAATGGTGTGAAATAATTTATTCAAATTTATGTAACATTGCGTTGTCAACAGGTTTCAAAGAACTTCGTACACAATATAGAACTTTCCTGAAGGCTGTAGAAACGCCCAGAATGCTTTACATCAGGCTTTAAAAGCACCGTCCTTTCGACAGAGCACAGTATTCGTGTTGTTTTGAGCCATGGGACGTGGTAAGCCAGTATAAACGTGTATACGGCAAAAAATTATACAGCAGTTCCAGAATAACAAATCCCAGCGAGCTATTGCCCATGAATTATCAGTTCCACTCTCTACTGTTAATGGGATCATCAAGCGTTTCAGAGAAATCGGGAAAACAGAACCAGGGACTGCACCAGGTAAGCAGCGATTATTGAATTTTAGGGACCTACGAGTATTTCGACGTTACATTGTGAAAAACAGGCATGCTCCGATAAGTGAAATGACTGTTTGGACTCGAGAATATTTTCATATACCCATATCCGAAAGCACAGTCCGCCGTTACATCAGAAGATGCAACTATTACTTATACGCTACAAAGAGGAAGTCATTTATGAGCACTGTAGCTAAGCGTCGCCGGGTAGCATGGACCTGAACCCTTCTAAAGTGGACCCTTGCCCAGTGGAATAGTGTTCTGTGGTCCGACGAGTCCACCTTTGCAGTGATGTATGGCAACAACGGTCGCAAGGTGCTAAGGACCAAGCACGAAAGTAATCATCCCGTCTGTTACCAGAGGAAAGTTCAGAAGCCTGCATCGCTGATGGTGTGGGGCTGCATGAGTGCAGCCGGGACAGGATCGCTTCTTTTTTGCGAGGGCACTATTAACTCTGCTGCCTATATAAACATTCTTCAACAGCATCTGCGTCCATCCCGCCAAAAGTTGTTCAATAGAAGACCAAGGCATCTTTCAGCAGGACAACGCGAAGCCTCATGCTGCTCGGAACACCAAGGCTTTGCTACAATAGCAGCGTTTCAGGGTGCTTGACTGGCCTGCCTGCAGCCCAGATCTGTCACCCATTGAAAATGTATGGCGCATTTTAAAGCGAAAAGTCAGACAGCGAAAGCCTCGAACACTGCAGCAGTTGCGGGCGTGTATTTCCGAAGAGTGGGACAAAATTCCAGTAGAAACAACGCAGAAGTTAGTGTTCAGCATGCCTCAACGACTTCGGAGCGTCATTCGTCGGAAAGGTGACGCCACTCAGTGGTAATGAGCAATAAACGGTACGGTGTACGAAGTTCATTGCAACGTGTTGAAAACGGAACATTACAAAAAGTCGCTTATTTAATTTTCTCCTTTGTTTTTATGTTAAAATGCTATATCACAGTTGTACTAAAGCTCTGTGCACTCAATAAAGTAATTTTCATTTGTTTACAATTAGTTTCGTTGTACTTATCCAAAATTCTGTAGGTGTCCGAAGTTCATTGACGCTAGGGTTGTATGATCATGTAACAATGTATGACGTTTCAATGCGCAGGCCTACTTTCTAGGAGTTGTTGGCTCAGTCCGATCCTTTTTTGAACACACTTTGTATATCGAGAATTCTACTTTTAATATGGATGATATAGGAGGAATATGTAAAGGAGTAAAATTCGGTATGTAGATTCCTCTATGCAAGTTCTACTTTATTATGATGGTTGGGCCGGATTGTCACTTTTGGTTAGGAGTTACGGGAGTCGATCGAACATGATAGCGGACACGTGAACTTTAGAACCTATAAATAATTTTACATAGATCTTTTCAATTTTCAAAATACTACCTTCAAAGAAATTAATTTTCTGACAAAAAACGAGGATTAAGGGATGAAAAGCGGTGCAAATAATATAAAGAGGATAAAAGATGGGGACATAGTTATCTCACTTTTTTATCCTTTCTTTAAGACCGAGTCTTTTAATCCCCATTTTAAACCTAATTTTTTATCCTCCGCTTCTTTGTCTATCTTTGTGGGCAGAATTTTGATAGACTGTGGAACAGGACCCTTTATAAAAAGAGGAGATGATAGTAATGCGCCCCCCCCCCCCCTTCCTCCATTTTTTTAATAGCGGAAATATTCTTGCATTTTGTTAGCATGAAGTACCAAGTTTCGAAATAAATAAAATGCTCGATGCTACTAATCATATGCTTTCTTGTTTAGTCCGAAAAAATTAGATGGGTTCAAGTGCAGATATTATGACACTTTCAGGGCCCTTTTAGATGTATGAAAAATAACCATACTAAACTCAAGAAAAATGGACACAGAGTGTAAGACCCTTAAAAAAGCTGACTTTTCGGATAGAGACTATCTTTTAAAAAATAAAAATTAAAATAATGATAAGACAATAAGAAATTATAAATGGAAACTGGAGATGATACCCTGATCATAAAGAAATGATATTATCAGGATAAGACGTTAGAAGATAATTTTTATACAGACACAATAGAGGAGAGAAAGTATTGACTAGGGAGAATGGAATAGAGCTAGTGGGAAGGCCTGGAACTGCAAGGGAACAGATGCTGGGATAGGACAAGAACGAGGGCCAACAGGAAACGATGATGGGGCAATGAAAAAAAAAGTGCATTGATGATGATATAATGAATGACAAGAGAAACAAATAAAAATAGAAATGAAAAAAAAGTAACAAAAATAATAAAAGACAATACAGTACTTTGTGCCTCATCCTCTATTGTGCCTTTATATAAAATGTCTTCTAACCCCCTCTTTATCATATTTTTTTTTTTATTTTTGCTTTGAAAAAGGATAATCTATATCCGAAACGTCAACTGTTTTCAGGGTCTTACCATTGTGTGTCCAATTGTGGTTTATTCCAAGATTTTTTCTGGTCTTGTCAATCTTTTCTTGTACATCCGTCATTTGTACTAAATTCAATAATAAAATCAACAATCAAAACTCTGAAATTAGTACAGTACAACTTCGATAAATCAAATTCATTTCTAATTTGAAGTTTCAGTCTATTCCCTTCCGCTCTGGGGTTTAAGCCTCTATAATTCGAAGTAATACAACCCCAATAACTCGAAATTTTTGGGAGAATTTTAGCCTGTATAAAGCGAAGTAGATGTTCAGACGCTTCATGCTATGAAGCAAGTAAATATTTCAAACTTTTCCAATTATAATTAACTTTGAATTATGTACTGCGCAAATAAATTTCAATTTCGTTAAAATAATTTACATTGTGAATTTCCATACGGTTAGCTAGATCTCACACAAAACTTCTATTCGAATTTTATTTTATTTAATCTGGATTATTCGAATTTCATTTTACTTCACCCCGATAAATCGAAGACCTCTATAAATCGAAGCATTTTGCTCTTCCCTTGAGATTCGATTTATAGAGGTTCTCCTGTAATTGAAGGGTAGAGAAACATAGTGGGCCATCTCTGTCTACAATGAAAAACCAGCTAAGAACATCTAGGGGTGTAGTTGAGGGTTATTTATCATATATACGAATGGTGTATCTACAGCGTGGTTATAAAATAAAGTGAGGTATCCAGAGCCCTCTAGCGAGTAAAGCATTGGACTAAGCATAACCAAATTCGATGGGGGTACATAGTAGACCATGGGATTTCGATTTCTAAAAAAATAAAGAAGTATCAAAAGTCGCCACGAATAAAATTTTGCCACTGCATTAGTGTATTAGTGTGAATACTGAATGATTAAACGACACTCACACATCAATTTTAATAGCAACAAATGATTGTAACTTACAAATGAGGTTCAATATGACCACCATCGTGATGTTCCAAGAACTTCATACGGTGCACGACATTTACCACGGCGCCTCGTAACATATCAGAATTAATTTGTCTCACCTGTAACGTTATTCGGTCCTTCAACGTTGCGATATCGGAGACATGCCCTTGATACACAACACCTTTAAGGAATCCCCCAACCAAAAATCACAAGGATTGAGATCGGGCGATCTCGGCAGCCATACTGTAGGAAATTCACGACTAATGACTCTGCTCTCAGAGAAATATTGCCGCAAAACGGCTGTACCTTATGTCCAAAGTCGAGTGGTGCACCTGAATGTGGTCGGATCGAGACATCCTCGTTGCTGCAGTTGTTGAACCACGAAGTTCTGTAGAATATCGGAATACCGGTCAGCAATAATAGTACAGATCACTGGTCCACTTGCACGGTTTTCCTCGTAAAAGTTGGACCGATGATAAAAGATGCTGTAAAGGCACACCACACTGACTTTTGGCGAGTGGAGAGGCGGATTATTCGCAGCCCAAATGCGGCAATTGTGTGTTAATACCACCGTTCAAATGAAAGTGTGTTTCATCACTCCACAAAATCTGCCACGGTCATGTACCATCAACTTGCATGCGTGCTAAGAACCCCAATGAAAAATCCAATCGAGTGGCCGCATCGCCAGGGAGCAATTCTTGAACAGAAGAGATTTTATACGGGTAAAACTTCAACATCTGATGCAGGATCTCCCGCACCGTTGAGTATGGGATCTGCATATGCCGGGATACTGCCCGGGCACTGCTGGTACCCTGTACATTCGCCATCTCCTGTTCGACAACAGCAGTTGCAACTTCAACTTGTTGCTGACTAACCGCTTTGTGTTCCCGGCCTGGTTGCTGTGCTAGAGTTCCTGTAGATTCAAATCGTTGAATCATGTTTCGTAAGTTTGTTATGCTCATCGGTCCTTTTCGCAACTTCTTTAACCGCCGAAATTCAAGAAGGGTAGCATTCTCGTTCCGCTGATAATACAGCTTGACTAACAAAGCACGGTCCCTTAAGGTAAAAGCTATCGAAAGGCAATTGGCCTCATAATGATGAGAATTCTCCCAGCCTTTACTTTTATACTCATGATCGCTAGACAGCACCCGTTTATGCAAATTAATGCGTTTTATTTGTTAAACAGCGCCTAAATTTTATTGGTGGCGACTTTTGGTAATAATTTTTATTTTTTTAGAAATCGAAATCCTATGGTCGACTATGTGCGCTCATCAAATTTGGTTATGTTTCGTCCATTACTTTACTCGCTAGAGGGCTCTGGATACCTCACGTTATTTTATAATCACCCTGTAGATCGCTTGAATTGCATGACGTATAGATCTTCAAATTATCCCCCTTACATGAACTCGCACATCTGTTAAGAGCCATGGCGATCCAAATCCAAGCAGCGAATAAAGCTACTAAATTTCGCCACGTGATTAGTAAAAACACAGTTGACTGTGTAATTACAAACATGTGAGAATCTGATAGGGGGAGGGGACAGAGTAATAGTAAAAATTGGGTGCTGACAAAATTATGTAAAGACAATATATGTAAGTGTGGATTTTAAATGTCCGCTACATTGTCTCGATCATCTAGGCACATGGAATGATCGAAAACTGGTTCATTATGCATTTTGAAAACTTGGCAATTTTGAAGAATAAAATTTACCTACTGCTGCTTTGCGTAACATAAGTGATACGTAATTAACGACGCTGGAGAAATAATAATAGTGAAAATAGTCATAAACAACCTGTACCACCGCTAGGGTCCAGGCGCCTTTGTGCAAAAGTATATTCTTGTCGCCCTTGTCATATTAACAAACCCTATGATAAGGTGCCCGTTTGCGGTGCACAACCTGCGCACTCGCAGCGGCAGCCCTGTAAACACGAATCGAAAATTTACTATATTAAGTTGAGAGTAAGATTTATTAACATAGCTTAAGGAGGTGGCTGATCGTTGAAGTTAAGCAACTTCTGGCGCGGCCAGCTGCTGGCTGGGTGACAGCCAGTGGATTGAGGACCACTGCTGGGTGGGACGGCTATTAGAGGCACAGCTGTTGGGGGACTTTAGTCTGACCCATTTGCTGAGTGACCAGTGCTGGATGTCCAGCAGCTGGGGATAGCCACTGGTTTGTTCGTCCGCCAGCAGCTCTTCCATCATGAACCTCCCGTGCTTCGGAGGACACGTTAAGGCGTCGGTTCCGGCTGCTACTGTCATCTCGTAGCAGTCGTCAGTTACTGGGATGGCGCAAAAATCCCTCGAAAGAGTAAGTGTCGCAGATTATAGTTCTGCGATAATCTACCCTCTGTACAAGATAAGATAAGTATGTATAAATAAACGTGATACTCTAATCAGTATAGCTTAATTCGTCAATGTTTATTGTGGTTTCTTTTACTAGCATATTGTTGTTGTTTGTTACAGAGAGAAACTACTATTCAGGCTGTGTAAGAAAATCATCTTGCACATACGTACTTGGCATATCACATGCTCTGCAAAATAAGTACTGATGTTTCTCTTTTCATGACAAACTTAGAAAACATGCTCCAGGGAACAAGACACCAAATACAAATGTTGATTTTTTTAAAAAAAAAACGTTCATAGCTTTCCATTAGTTTTGGAAATTAGCCACTACAGCCGTTAATGAAAAATGTGCCTATCTTTCACACAATTTGTCGATAAGCGCATGAACTGTAGCATGCGCTTTGCATGTACAAAGTGGATTTATAGAAATATTTTCAATAATTAGTTCAATTTGTCCTGTATGGCACATAAAACTAACATGTGCTCTCCACGTGTCAAAATGAAAATAAGCCTGTCTTTTAAAAATATTGATGAAGCGAGAGGGAAGGAACGGGATGTCGAGTGGGAGCTATATAAAAAAGAGCAGAATACGTGTCAAAATTTCTCTCAGAAATAATTTGTCGAGAGACAATAAGGAAATAAGGAAAATTTTTATATTTAAATCATTAAAATATCTACTATGTTGTTGTATATCTTAAATAACAGTTAAACCTTAATAATTTAAACTTTTTTAATAAATGACAATCGCTACACGAATATACAGTAGTATTAAATATTTGAAAAGTGTATTACGTCTTTACATTGATATATAATTTAGTTATAAGTAAGCAGTTTTATATTAGAAGGAAAAGAAAATTAAACATAAAAAGTTTATTATCAAACTATCAATGAAAGTATCTATGAACCTTCCAGGAGACTCGTAATGATGTTGCATCTGTAGGTTCCACTTCAACATTGATTGGTGGTCCATCCGGAGCTGTAATATTAAAAAAATGCGTTTTGTCAGTTTTAGTATATTAACAATATGTTATTTTTTCGATATCTATTTTAGGGAATATGTTAAAGAAGTCAAGTGCCCCTAAATTACGGCCAATTTTTTTTTTATAGAGAGTGTTAATAACTAAAGTTGTGTTAAGTGTTTTTTGTATGATGTCTTATTTTTGTATTTCATTTTAGTGTCCTGTCTTGAGGTGCTATTAACACGTGATTTGCTGTTAAATAATAATAAAAATCCTTTGAAATTCCGATTGTATATATATTCGCTATATGTTTCGACATTGTCAATCTTTCGAAACTATTCTTCGTAATTTCGTCTCGCAGTTGTTATATCGTAAATTTTTTAAACGTGTTTTAAATAGTTCACTATTTTCAGCACAAAATGAAATTTATTTTACTTTTTCCTTCCTTTGGGTTTGAGTATATTAATGGGATCTGAATCCCTAAAGTTTTATAAGTTTTTTTTGGTGTAAACAAGTTTCTTTAAAAATAATAGAATGATAATCAGATTTTGAAGTAAATGTTGATGAAAATTAAGAAACTGTCACCATAGTCTAAGAATGAAAAGTCTGTTCATTCTAAGGCGGCTCCTTTGATGCAGCTGTTGCCAGTAAAACGTCATTAGAACCATAGCGCACTATGCGGCAGGTGATCTCAACTAGGTCTGAATTGTAGAATTCAAGCATTAAACATACACTAAAGTTAGGTTTTCTTTTTCTTTTTTTAATTTTGAAGTGAATATTTTTTAACTTCAGGAATTTATAAAAATTTCTCATAAATTCCTATTATTTTTTCTTTATTTGTTACATTTAAAATTTTTTTAGAAAAAAATAAAATAAAATAAACAAAACAAATCAAAGTCTAATAAGCACCCACCAACCCAACATAAAAATAAAGTTATCACGGAAATAAAAAGTAGGAAAGATAATTAATATTTTTATTTTTATTATTTATAATTATTTCCACAAAATATTTACAGAAAATAAATAAAAAAGAAGCATTTTTCACATATGTATAATTTTTAATATTTTTTACAATTCTAGATTTTAATTCGCTGTTTAGAATTTTAATCGGGTAAATTTGAAGTTTTGGAATAAAAAATTTTAAAAACAGGGCATATGACTGGGAATTAAACTATTCTCAATTTTGCTTAAAATATTTTTTAAAATTCCAGGTTCATGAATTTTTTCATTAAACTGCTACTGATAAACTAATTAAAGGAATACTGAAAACACTAGTCCACATAATAATTTTTATTGACTAAGATGTACATTTCGGAAAAAAAATTTCCTTCGTCAGTGAGTCAAAGGAACACTGAACTCACTGATGAAGGAAATTTGGTTTCCGAAATGTACATCTGAGTCAATAAAAATTGTCATGTGGATTAGTGTCTTTAGTGTTCCTTTAATTAGTATACTGGTGTCCACAGTTTCTGGCTTTTATTGTTTAAATACGACTGGTAAATTATCTCACATTTTTTAATGAATATGGAAGACGTATTTCCAGGTACTACTAGATTATGAAATTCGGATTCATTGTCATATGCTTTGAAAATTAAGAAAAATTTATCTTCACCGTCGAATGTGGGTTCATCGTTTCTTAATTCATCACATTCCTTACAGCTGTGTTTTGCACGAAGCCTCTTAAGCAGACACCCGCAGACATTATAAAATGATGTATCATTTGTTGTAGTATTTATTTTTTAAATTCAATGTTCTCATCTATTGTAATCACTGTAGGGGGTGCAGCAGATCGAACTTGAACTTTTTCACATAGCTCTTTAAATGTGAAAATAAAATTATCTGAATCCAAAGTACAATTTGTTCCAGGACTTGGCTTCAGTAAATGATTGACACAAGTTAATTTAAACAACTTTTGGAATTGAGATACAGAAGGCAAACAACATTAAAGCCGCCTCTCCTACGAATTGAGCTGAAGAAATTCTCTAAAGAATCTTGATTTATTCGGTTAGATAAGATAAGTTAAAGTTTTTATTTAGAGTGTTCCAAAGCATTAACAGTCCATTTATAGACTGTCTCCACCCCTCAAAATACTTCACCTTTATGTTCACTTTTTTCTTATCGTATTTATTCGGAAGGTTGAGAAAATGTTTTTCATACGTTCTAGAAATGTATAGCACATAGTCGACAATTGGTATATAGATAGTCTGATGTTTTATTTAAAATGTCTTCCCGTCTTTTATTGATGACCCAGCGTTTACATCTACTTATAAATTAAAAAATATTGATTTTGAATACACATCTTTTTGAAATAACTAGTAATTTTAAGTTGATTATCGTAAACATACTTTTCTTCTTCTTTTAGGAACCTAAAAATGATAAATTTCTGCTTGTCCCTTGATTATTATAACAATTTATAGCAGAAAAATGTGCTGATCGCTTCATCGATTATTTAAATAGATTGACAATCAAATAAAAATATTAAACTTCAGAAATATTTTAATAGTTCTCAGCGATATAAATTATTAAACGGCGAAGAATATTAAAATTAATGAAATGTTGATGTTGATTCTAACCAGGAATGAATTTTGCTTGGAAAGAACATAGCCTAAATTTAAATAAAGCCGTAGTGTAGGTCACCTGCCGCTAGGGAATTTAGCGCATGCGCAGGAGAGAAAAGGCAACACTTGAAAGCGAGACTGAACAGACTTTTCATTCTTAGACTATGCTGTCACTTCAACAAGATAATGTAAACAAATACAAGTTTATAAAAAATTTCCAGTTTATTAAATTAATTTACATTTGAGTTTAAACTCATTGGGAGACTATTCAGTATCGATGTTGAACTCAAAGACCAAAATTAGAATTGATTGCTCAGCTAACAAAATGTAAGTAATTTTTTGTTTTGTAAGTAATGTTTATATCTTTTAGCCCCAAAAAATTTAAAATTGATTAAATTTAAAAAAATTATTCAGCTTGTATATTGTGAAAAAGAAAGTTAAAAACATTGATTTCTTAAACATTCTAATTTTTGTCTTTATGAATTCAAAATTATTTGCTGAAATTTCCCATTAAGTTTAAACTAATATGTAAAATATAATAAGCCTCTCATTTTTTATGATTTCATTCTTATGTACATTATTTTGTTAAAGTGTTAAATTTCTTATCAATATTATTTACCGTGTGGTTCATAGGCTATGATCAACTTATTAGTTGAATAACTCGTCAACAGGTGTAGCTAGTGCCGTGAAAGTTTGTACACATATTCAGGGAGTCAAAGGAAATGGATTAGGCTTATTTTCGACGAATACAATACTGCAGTTGTTTCACAGTGTATCCACCTTTTTACTTTCGATTTCACGGGCGCGGCCATGTTTAAGTTTCGAATGCGTCGGCCATTACAACATGGCCCTGAGCGTATCCATCGTATATTTTTTACACATACGGTGGCTATCCTCGGGTCTTCCGATTCCTCTCATCCACTCTTAAATCTTAGCATTTCTGCCTAACATGTCGCATCGTTAATTAAAGATACCTAAAAATCGGATATTGTGTACAACATTCCTGCTCTAATTTTAATATTTAATGGCAAGTGATGAACATGAGTGTTATGTCGAATTGCGATTGCATTCTTTTTAGTTTTGAGTTTAGTTTATTTTTAACGCGATTGTATAGGCAGCATGATGGTAAAAAGAAAAAAAAATAATTGACAGCATTTGTAAAAATGTCTATTTGCTTACTTTAAAACCTGTTTATAATTATATTTCAGATTATGAATATAAATTAATTCTTCAGAATGTGTGATGTGAAGTGCGCACCCGTTTCATATTTCGACATTTACAATTATTTTATTGAATCAAAAGCATTTGACCATGAACAAATGAAAGCATATAAGAACTTAGAGGCATAAAATTATTTTCTAAGTGTATTTCTTGAGCCAGTGTATTATCACAAAAGCAACATATTACATATCTTAAACCAAAGGTCATCTCTTCTCAGTGAAGTAAAAATACAAGGTTATATTGTATAAAAACTATTACAAGGTCATCTCTTCTCAGTGTCTTGTATTGTTACATAAATATGAATGAGGCAGGTCAAAATTTAAACAATACTAAATTTATTCACTATAGGAGTAACGTGTTTCGAAGCTCTCACTTCATCAACAGATAAAGCGTCTGCTTCGAAACGCGTATTGGTTAATTTTCGATAACGCACAATCGCACGATGACTGAATGAAGTTTTATTAATTTAACCATTACTTCTTAGCCTTTTACTGGGACTAAATAGAAAAGGGGGTACATATCTGTTTGTTAGAGGAGGGGTCTGGGGGATGCAGCCTGCTAAATAATAAATTCATTTAGCTGGGTCGCATTCAGTCATTGCGGATAGTGAACATTAACAAGCGTATTTAATAAAGCTTATATTTAATCAATTTAGTATTGTTTAAATTTAGACCTGCCTCATTCATATAGTAATAATGTTAACTTTGCAGTTCACAGCCTTAGTGGGTTTCATATCTTTGTGAAATGTGACTAAATGATAAATAGTTATTTACTGAAGCGGCCTTAGAGGGGGTGGAGTCCTTCCTACTAATACACTGCTTCGATGCTCAATTGCATTCTTCCTCTCTCCATTTTCTAAGGATTTTTTGAGCATTTGAATAGACAACGACTGACCAGTACGAACTCATGCTGAATTAAAAGTCAAATTGTAAAGCAAATACAAAGAAGACCCAATCCAAGGCACTACGAAAGCACTGAGCTATGGCTTGGTCTTCATTCATCCATCGCTGTGGGCATGTTATAATGGCGAACGCACAGTGAGACATCTGGCGGATTCAGATGATAACATCAGACTTGCAAAAGGTGGATAGACCAAAGAAAAAGGCGAATAACATTTGAACGGAAAAAGATATTTATTTCAAACTTTCAGGATCAACACTTGACACTAAAGTAATTTAAAGGCACTAGACTACTTCCTGAGTGTTTCAACAGAGCTCTGGTCACAATGATAAAAAGTCTTGACCAAAAAAACACGCTCTTCGACTGAATATCGAGACATTTCGGCATAAACAACTGCAGTACTGTATTCGTCGAAAATAAGCTAATCCATTTCCTTTGACTCCCTTCATATGTGTACAACTTTCAAGGCACTAGCTCCACCTGTTGACGAGTTATTCAACTAACAAGTTGGTCATAGCCTATAAAATGTTGGCACAATATTGGCAAGCATGATGAAAAAATTTAGGCTACGTATTGCTAGCATGTTGAAAAAGTGTTGGCCAATTGCAGTACAAATGGTGGCAAAATTTTGGCCAGTACACAAAATGTTGGCCCAATGGTTGTAGCAAACGTTAGCTTAAGCAGACACCGCCAACGACTTCTGTCCAACAGGTGGCCACATATTTGTGCTTATTGGGTCTATTTCAAGCAATTACGTGGAAGCATTGCTTGACAACATGTGGTGATGAAGAGAATTATAGTATTTTTGTTACAATAAATTTTATTTTA
Organism: Rhysida immarginata; assembly: GCA_023313115.1. Lineage (NCBI taxonomy): Eukaryota > Metazoa > Arthropoda > Chilopoda > Scolopendromorpha > Scolopendridae > Rhysida > Rhysida immarginata. Next base: position 3,603,302 of record JAHWFO010004193.1, read on the forward strand.
TTTATTATTTTAATTTGCTTTTGTCGATTGAAAAACACTTGAAATCAAGAACCCTTGAAATATGACCCAGGCTAGGAAACGTGTTCAAGGGCTTATGAAATCCCTGCTCCCATTGTGGTAAATCATAATAATGAACAGTTTCTGATATTCTAAAACATTCCCAACATAGTTTGCTCGCAAAAGCTTCGCAAATAGAAACTGACTTCCCTTATTAATTATCCCTAAATAGTTATTAGGGTGTAAACTTTATTATAAAATTCCTGAAGTAAATTTATTAAATGAATTGAATAAAAATGAATTGCTTGAATGCTCAACATTATTGTTAAGTTTTTAAAAGAAAAAATGAGTTATAGAATAATTAAATATATGAATTTGAAAAGTCTATTTCCGGGGACTTGAATTAATTAATTTTTAATTTAATTTCTCACCCTCCTCGTCCGTTGTGTATGATGTAATGGCACTGGGTTCTCCGACTCCGATCTCATTTTCAGCTCGAATGCGGAAATTATAAGTCGTTGCTGGTAAAAGCTTTTCGACTGTGGCTACTGTTTCGGTTCCATGAACCGATACTTCTTGAGTTTGGCCTTCCCATTTCGCTAAAACAATAAGAAAACACAAAATGAATGAACAAGACATTAAAATTAACGGTTTTTAAGTCATCACCATAGAATTGTATCTCTATTATCTCTCATTATACGCATGGCTTGACTTGTTCTCGACAAGCCTATCTTGATTCATAAAAGTTTGGCAGACTTCCAATTTTTTTTTTAAATTTGGCTTAACGCCAACATTTCAAGACTTTTAATACTTAAGGTTGAGAGGAACCAGTAAAACCCCTAGAAATAATAAATAGACTCAATGTATAGTAGTGTTCAGTTAATCTTTAATAAACCTAATTATTGAAAGCGCAGGAAAGTTCGTAAATAACCGTAGATATTCAAATAATTAAGAATAAATAAGGATAAATAAGTATTGAATTAATGTAAGTGCATCATTTAACTGGAAGAATACATAGGCGATATATTTGTGTGGATTAAGTTGTTAAGAACTAAATTCGAGATCCGTCGAGGTTTGAAGTTAACTTTTTACAGAACAGATGATACTGTAGTTGGATCTCTATAGTAGGAATATAAAATGATTTTAGGAAAAAATTAATTTCATTAAAGCTCAGATTGAACAAAAGTGGTGAGACAAGAGCATTGAGATGCCCTTTGATTTTTAATTAAAGATTAGAAACGATTTTAGTAATTCCTGCAATATGGAATAAGTTCGAAAACTGAAGTAAGAGAATTAGTTAGATTAACAGAAGTCCAAGAACATCACACGATAGAAAGAAAAATAACTCCAAAACCACTATTCCACATAATAAACTT
>JAHWFO010004193.1:3609674-3673775 GCA_023313115.1 Rhysida immarginata
TAGTGGTCTTTTGATTCATTCTGGTTTTTGTCGTGATGTTGAATAGGAGCTACACATCTTGAAGACGACATGTTAATGCGGTGGCTAGCCTAGTCCCCGGATTTAACTTCCTATGAACTTTTTCTTATGAAGATTCGTGAAGGATTACTGTCTTTGAACCTCCACTTCCTGCTAATCTCCAAGAACTTGAGATCAACGCGGCTGTGTCACTGTGGAGCAAAGGGATTATCGGATAAATATCTACCGTATCAGTAAAGATGAACGCATTGAGCATTTGCGATATTTTATTTAAAAAAAAATCTTTGAAGAGATTGTAATTCTCTCAGCGTAAGAATTACCATTATACGTCGTCGAATTTTTAAGGTTTTAGCATCATTAACGACGGTACAGATGCACGGTCACACGCTATAACTTTTGAAAAGATTGATCTAGAGGCTTGAAATTTTCTACACACGTAGGCCCTATACAGTGGACGGTGCGAAAAATATAGCGAATCATCTAGGGTGGTATGAATTTCATGGTTCCTTTTTAGCACATTTTCTATATATTATGTGAACGGTTTGTCCAGCTGTCCGTCCGTCAGTCCGTCCGTCTGTCTGTCTGTAGACAATCCCACAATTCATTGCGTTGCAATAGAAAGAGTGCATGTATTGAATTGCTGGAAGACACGAATTATTCGGGAAAACGCGTGTTGAGAACATACATGGGTTCCTCTGCGCGTGCTCTAAACGTTTGTCCTCGTGCTCCATCGCTATAAGATATAAATAACTGTTCACATTGCGATGCTTTTGTGTACACTATTAGGTACACTCTTGTGCAAATTAATTAAAAAAAACATCACATATACGTACATTAGTAACGGATATTACATCCTCTAATTTTAAGCAGTATTTGAACATGGTTTGGCATGAGCCAACTAGTTTCGACCAGTCACTATTGATTTATGAGTCCCTCAGGGACTGTCCCTGTACCACATTTCAATCAGTGCCTGAATGAGCTTCTCCATAGTCGTACAGTCCTCAGCACGGACACGCCATTTGCATATAGCTTGCACATTAACAATGTAATTTACGTCCTTGGAGAATTCCCTGACTAATCAAGTACCTGTATTTGCTGCTGTCATGAATTACTTCACCACTTTCGATGAGTGACAGGGGGCTAGGTCCTGCTGCAATATCCCAGTAACGCCAGGATACCTCTTTTCCAGCACTGGAACAACTTTCTTTCGTAGAACCTCATTATACAGAGTTGTTATAATTAAACTTTCCCTATATAACACGCTCTAGACAGGGAACTATTTATAGTACGGGTACCAAACTCTGTAGGAATAATGTCCAAATTAAAGGGCGCCAATACTTCAATTGCACTATACGATTTCCTGTTTTGACCAACTTTTACATCCTTTGGAGTTTCCGGTGGCTCTGAAGATGAAAGGGGAAAATTGAAAAAAAACATATTCAGTAAGTTTAATTGAATTCTAAAAATCTCATCTGTATTAAAAATATATGTGGCCACCAGGTGCGTTGATAACTCACAGATAAGCTAATGGGTGAGAGCCTCACGGGCAGATCTGAAGAGAAGCATGCTAAGAGAAGTTGGAGGCATACCCAAGGAGATGCTTCGTGCAGCTGTTCAGCATGCTATCCTACGCTTAAAGTCTATCCTGGACTCTCACGGGCGCCATATTGAGCACATTTTGTAACAGAAATCATGCATGTTGTATGATTTTGCAACACATTAAAAGTGTTACAATGATGGACTTGCTTAGTCATTACTTCTCCACACAATTTCCTTGAAAATGTTCATATTACGTTTCCTGTACTTGCGATCAATCGTTTGCAAATAGAGACTGTTAAGTAGAGGAAGTTTAATTATAACCACCCTGTATTGTGGTGAGCGCATCATGCTTTCTATTGACTACAGGCTTCCGACAACATCATAACTGGAGCATCCGTCAGAAAAATTTTTTTGTTTCAATTAATTTGCACAAGGGGATGTAGTTACGAGTAAACGAATTTGCATTAACTGAACGAATTTTATTAAAAATCTTTAATTCTTAGATCTATATTTTTATAAATATAATTTCTTCTACTAACACAAAATTCTAACAGGGACTAAATATTGACTGAGTAACGAATAGATTATCTAAAATCTTATCTATTACCTACCCATTACTATAAGACGGATTTCTGCCTCGTCTTTCCCGTAAGTGTTCCCTGCGTTGCACGAATAGGTTGTCGAATCAGTTTTCTCCACTGAAGTCACAATTAACTCGCTCTTAACGACGTTTTTTTCAGTATCTTCGTATTGCTTAATACGATATCTAAAAAATAGGATAATTATTTTATTCATATAACGAATTATTTTACCAGTCCAAAGAAAGATTACTAATGCCTAAGAACAGAAGCCTTGAACATAGCAGTTCAAAGATAAAGTGTGACTGTTGATTACGACCTACGGTAACGATTTGGAGGAGAAATATTATGAAGAAAACCCCATCCTCAACTAACGATAGTGTTCTTCGACAATGAAAAGTCACCTGACCAAGATAGGTCAAGCAACAATGTAAACTTCATTGTTTCGATCTTGGATTTTTGCTATACTCTGTTCAACGAAAGAAAAACTGGGCGTGTCTAATTAAAATTCCGATTTCAATTATTAGACATTGTTGCTAAGACATTGTTGCTCAGCCCTCGTTTTTCTTTCATTGGACAGAGTATAAACCTATTTTGATCAGGTGACCTTTTCAGTGCCGGAGCCCTGTCTTTCTCGTTAGCCTCGTCAACGTAATCTATAAAACAAAGGCTGCTCACTCAACGCCACCTAAAAAAAAAGCCCTGCTCATTGCCTACTAACTGCGTCATCAAACGAGGGCTGACAATCCCACCTTCATTGTTCACAACAAACGAAAAAACACTGATCACAACAAGTGTTTTTTCGTTTGTTGTAAACAATGAAGATTGGATTGTCAGCCCTCGTTTGATGACGCAGTAAGCAGGCTTTGTTTTTTAGGTGGCGTTGGCTGATAAGGGAAACGTCATACATTGTTACATCATCATTAGTCAACCAAATTTAGGGCCTATTATTGGTAGAAATAGGATTAACAATGGTCGACTAATGATGATGTAACAATGTATGACGGTGTAGATGGTGTTCCATTATCTGGCCATAAGTCTAGGTGGTAGTGCGTTGGCTCAGTGCCTGCTTACTGCATCATTAAACGTGGGCTGACAATCCAACCATACATTGTTTATAACAAACGATAAAACACTGATTACAACAAGGATTGTCAGTCCTCGTTTGATGACGCATTTTTAGATGGCATTGCGTCACTTAGCTCTTGGGTACAATATACAGGGTGTCCCAAATTGATGTATACACTCTTTGAAACGTTATAACTCAACAACGAAATGAGACAGAAATATAAGGGTTGTTGCATTTTATTCCTTAAAGTTCCTTAAGCAAGTACATGTTCAAAATGTCCACCTTCTGCTGCAGTACACTCCCAACACCGATGTCGAACAGAGCGACATACAGACTGGCTAATGGAATATCACTGATGGAATGAACACTGGATTTGGCGATACCAATTTCACGAGAGCATTGCCTCACTGACTTCTTTGGGGATCGTGCAAAAACCTCCATGACGGAATCAACACTCTCGTTATCAGTGGAACTTCTCTATCTTCTGCACCAACCTTAAACACATCTTTCACCGTACCTTCGGCTTCAAACTTGTCTCGTAGTTTTATTATTGTTACTCTTGTTGGCGGTGGTGTACCAAATTCAAACTTCCAACGTCGTTGAATCTCAACAATATTCTCCACTTTCCAACAACACTTCAGTATCCACTTACGTTCATCGAATGAATATCTCGCCGCCATTTTGGTTTATAAACAAATAAACAACTATGAACGTGTTGCTATGCTTTTCCAGCGCCGTCTGGATCATACACAAAAAACTTATATTTCTATCTCACAGTAGAGTTAATGAAGAAAATTATTATTGCAACGATAGTCAACAATGCGTTAACAATCGTAGCAATAATCACTGCTTCACCAACCCAATTCTTGGTTAACATTTTTGATCTCACCCACAGAGTGACTAAAAAAATCTGTTGCATCAGTTCTACTTGTGCCGGGACCAAGGAAATAACGGAAAAATAACTGAGTATTTAAAATCCAAGATGAAGACAATGAAGTTTGGATTGTTGCTCAGACTAATATGACTTTTGAGTGCCCAGGCTTGTCTTTCTCGCCGGCTCGTACTTGCGCAGAAAATGGAGATTTCCAAAATATCTTGCAACCAACAGATAGGAAGTCAGGGTGGGCTTTGCGATACTTGATTATACATATTAGGGCATATACAAAATTTATCTCATAAACCGTAACAGATAGGGGTTTATTTCCAATTACAGAGTTGTTCCGGTTGACAGAGTAGTCTGTTAAAAAATTGCAAAATCGGGCGTGCCCAATTCAATTTCCGATTTCAATTACTTATTCTGTCCGAAAATACGCCATAGATTTAAATGTTGAAATTCATAGAAAATTTCACAACGTGTAACAATTGCACTCGGAAATTTGACTGGATCAGACTAGATTTTCTTTCATTGGATAGATCATGTTATTCCACAAAATTTCAATGTCTATAATATGAGTTTGTAATTAGCAGATGGGGCAAACATTATTAAAAATCTTATTAAATCTCTTCTGATAACATCATTAATAAGTACCTATTGTTGATTATCGGTTCGATGACAGTGTTCTCCAATTTCCATAAAACTTTTATAGGGAAATTTCCGCTAATATCGCATTCCAAAATAACGTCTTCTCCCTTGATTGCAGTTTTCTGAGATTGCTTATGCAAAACAGTGGGCGGAGCTATTAATATAAAGAAAAATCACCAAGTATTCAAGGTAAATGAAATTAAAATATTTGAAATTATGGCTTTGAAACAATTTTTTAAGGTATAACACAGATAAACAGGTGGGAAAGGAAGAATTATTTATCATTTTATAGATAAATTGAACTTCTATATTTTGTTTCTTACCCATGATAGAGAGATGCATAACTTTTCCCAAGTCATGGCCAACTCCATTGGAAGCAATGCAAAAATAGTAGCCTCGGTGTTCATCGGATGTATGGCTTATTCGTAAGGAACCATTGCTCAGCAGGAAAACGTTCAACGATGGCATTACTTGTATTTTCGTCCCGGTCGGTTCATTACCTTGGGAATAAATCAATACATTATAGTGACGGTTCAATGATCTACAGCGGTCTTCAGCCGGTGAATTGCGCTCTCCTCAAGGGGCCCCCTATTAAATTATACCCGCAACTACTAATTTGGCGGTCGATATTTCCCAATATCATAATTAAATTGATGCTCAAGTAGATCATCAAGCTGTAAGGAGGAGCCATCTGTTCAAATAAGAGGAGACCAGCGCAAACGAAGGTTGATTACCGCTTAATTTTGTTGACCACCACATTGTGGATGGCAAATAAAAATATATGAACAGATAAAGCGCGTGCTCTATTTAATCAAATTTCATCAATTGATATGGACCTTTATTTACCTTGAACTTTCATCCATCGAGTCGTAGGTTTAGGAAAGCCATCAGCTTCGCAGGGGATGGTGACAGAATCCCCCTTAGAAACAGTGAGATCTTGGGGTTCCACAGTCCACCGGGGCGGAACTAAGTGATGGTTTTAAAATTGTTCAGTCGAATGACCTTTGCGAAATTATATTTTTTTTATTTACTTAATTCTAATTGCTTATCGAAAAGAAGAAACTGAATCATGAATTCTGCTCATCAAATGAGCGGAATCGAAAATAGCCTCCCCTAATTTGATTATACATCGAAGCTCTGGAAATCAAATTCTGTTTCTTCTTTGCATTCGACTAATAAGCCTTTCCTGATTTTAGAATAATTTTCTTTAGTTTTTAATTTAGAACTAAAATCATTTTCTATCTTGATATTAGCTTTTAACTTTTCATTCTACTTGTTTAAATGAATAATTTAATTAATGCAAAAAATAATTTCACTTAATGATGTTCTCCATAAATTTTATTTCTTATTTATAACTTACATACATTAATTTCATTAACATCCATGCATTATTATAAAAATATCACATTACAAAAATAACAAACAATTATACACTTATATTTTTGTCTTCTTTTCATAAATAATTTAAAAACATGCAAAAACAATAAAACAGAGGTTGAATGGTTTTAAAATATAATCATCTTTTGGATTACATCCATTATAATTTAAGAAATGGTATTAATGAAAAAGATTTCTAATAAAGAGTAAATTTGAAATTGGAAGTGAATGAACAGTGATAAATAAAGCGTTTAAAATAATTGAAGAAGTTTGAAACGTATATTTCATGCAGTTGTTATGGTGCAGAATGAAGTATACATTGAAAGCATTTGATGTGGTAAGCGTATAGTATGAGTTAGCAGAGAATTCTTGTAGTAGAAGTTTGCCTTGTTATTTTATATATTTACTAGACCCAAAGGCCAAATTAATTTCTTTTAATCCAAAAATTATTTTGTTTTCTATTCTAAATTTGTTCAGTATAATAATATTAGAAGTATTGTTAAGACATGTGACTTGTCTTCGGGTAAACTGAATAATAATGATTTTTCAAAATGTTTGAGACATAGGAATTGCTGTTGATTTATGAACGGTTTTTAAAAATGCCATATGTTTCCTCTCACGTGGTGAGCTGTTTGTCTCCAAATGGAAAATTTTATAAAAACTGTAGTGATAATAGTGATCCATTTGGTGGTTGTCGTATGGTGGTATAGATTCTTCTGAGTGTTGTATACCAAATTTTTGTTGTGTTCTGGGGTTATTTTTAATAATGTTTCTTGGCATACCATTCACCACTAATTTCGCCGTATGCACGGTGATTGCAGCCGGATTCTGGACAACGCACGAATAATTTCCGTTATGGCGGACCGATAAGGGATCAATGGAAAGGACGCTGGACTGTTGATCAAAATCCCGTATGGTAATGGAGAGGTCAGTCGGGAGGGGTCTACCGTCTTTGAGCCACGTGATGTTTAAGGGGGGATCTCCTCTGTTTACAACGCACGTGACTCGAACTAGCATGCCTTCTAACAAGTGGCCGTCTTGGAAGGCGAAGGGAACGATTTGGGGAGGCACTGGAAAAGGTGGTAAGAAAACAAATGAGAACTAAGTGCTACAGTTACAATTAGGGGAAAGGTCCAATTACCCTTGACGTTTAGCTGGGTACTGAAAGCAGAAGTGGCAGCAGAATTTCTCGCTAGACACGTGTAATTCCCATTTTGGTTTGGCTCTATACGTTCGATTGTTAAAATGCTGGAATATTCGTCAAAGGTTTGGATGGAAATACCAAGATTGGACGTGATTTCGTGTCCATCTTTGAGCCAACTCAACGTGACTGGAAGGTCTCCTTGATAAACTACACATGATAATCGGGCTAAGGCGCCTTCAAACAAATCATCTTGGAATGAAAATGGACTGATCTTTGGGGAGACTGAAAGGCATTTAAGAAATTGTCTTTAGAGAAAGAAAGAAAGAGAGAAAACAGCACTAAACAAAAGAACAGTTCTGTAAGAGTTTGTCGAGATGGAGGAGAAAAATAGCTTGGTTTGCAGACGCTGAAAAACTTTTAAGAGATAAGCAACATATATACCAGAAGCAGTTAGATACTTGTCGTCGAGCTTTCTGGAAAAAATAAGATGATAGAGAAGTAAAAGAAGAATTATTTCAGTAGAAAATGCATAGGTAGAGATGAAATCGCTAAAAATTGCTGCAACAGTGAGATAAGTGTGATCTGCTAGAAAAGCCTTGAGAATGCTGAAAAGAATTAGAGTACAGTAAGCATGATAAATTATTGCAAAATATTAAGAAAATACAGAGCATAGAAATTTAGTTAACATTAATAAAAAGGCAGATTCATCAAGAGAAGATATAACATATAAGTCAGAGTTATGTGCATTAAAGCAGTTGAATATAGGCGTTATTAAAGAGAGAGAAAGAGTACGTGTATTATATTTATATTTGTGTATATTTACCAAATACCAGGAGTTGTGCTGTGTAAGTGTGTTTGGCAGCGTCGTTCTTGGCCACACATGTAAAGTTGCCAGTGTGAACGGAAGAGACGCTTTCAATGCTTAAAGAGTTTGCGTGGCCGTCTATATCCTTCGTGACCACGCCCAGTGAAGATGGGATCATCTGCCCGTCTTTGAGCCAGGTGAAATTGATGGGTAAGTCTCCCTGACTGACGGCGCAAATAATATGGGCTCTCATGCCCTTGAAGAACTGATCGTCTTGGAAGCCGAAAGGTAGGATTTTGGGAGGAACTACAATATGATGCGTTGGGGGAAGAGAGAGAGAGAGAGATGGAAATAATGAGAACAGAAAAACTTAGGTACTAGAGGCTTAATTACCATTCACGAGCAATTTCGAGTGATGGGTTGCGGTGCCAGCAGCATTGCTCACGAGACATGTGTAATTGCCGTTGTGGCGTGACGTAATGGTCGGGATGGAGAGAACGCTAGAAAACGCATCGAAATCGGCTACGAGTATGTCGGAATCGGCTACAATGGGTCGGTTGTCCTTACGCCACGACAGCGTTAGGGGCAGGTCACCCTCGCTAACGACGCACTGCAAACGAGCCCGCGCCCCCTCGCGCACCTCTTGAAAAGAAAACGGAATGATCTTGGGTGGCACTGAAAAGCAAAGCAATGTTAGTCAGAATGACCCTGTTGATAGGATAAGTTCCAGTGGTCGTTAGCGGTTCGGGATGCTGTTCCAACTCCCGAGAAGGAAGAGTTACGAGCCGGCATCGACGGCTCTTATCAGCACCTTCGTAGACATTAATTCTCATTAAAGTGACGGGAAAATCTAAGAGAAAAAATATTTAAGGCTCCTGAAATAGTAATAATGAGAAAATATGATGATTCATCTAAATCAATCATGATCAGAGACTTGGGGAAAAAAAGTTCTTATCGACGCTATAAGCCAAAAAGAATGACAAGCATTAAAATTAAATGTCTTCGATTTAAAGCTTTAAAAAGATAAAGGAAAATATGTTTAAACTATCTTTGATAACATTTTCAAATACCTTATACGTAATTTCATTTTTTGTTAGTGTTTCTTATAAAAAAGTATGATCTCTAAAATATCTTTAAAATGAGAATCGAATACGAATTGTAAATTTCTTTTTTTCAATGTTTCTTTATTTAGGGACCACTTCTTTATAAGAAACATTATTATAAAAATTATTAGAATAGGTACCCTAAAAGTCTCCATCTTCTATTAAAATAGCTCGAATTTCAAATAATATTTATGTGTATATTAAAGATCGTACTTAGGTTTAAACAAAAACTGTTAGATTTCGTTTTTGATATTTCTTAGTAAAGATCTTTAAAATAACACAGGCCAACAAAAAACCTTTAAAAAAATTTATAAAAGCTTATTAAGAGCTGATTCTTATGCTTTTTCTGGTGCTGAATCTGACCCCAGTTTTTTCTATCACCAACGGATTTCTTGTTTTCCAATGAAATATTTTTAAATTTTTCAGAATTTGAGCCTGATAAATTTCCTTGTCACCCAAAAATATGGATACTTTAAAATTGCACCGCTTCTCTGCATACTTTGCTTTAACATTACAGTCTCTATGTGCATAACTTGGAAACGTGATGTGATAGAAAAAATCTAAAAGCAGATTCGGAATCAGTACTCTAAAAACCACAAGAATAAAGCAAATTCATTTAAAACGTTTTTCATCATTGGCCTTTGTAATCAAATTCTTTATTACATTCAAATCGTTTTGTTCCCACAGAGAGGACTATGCATTAAATACTACAGTGGTAATATATATATCAGTTTAACTAAGTAATCTGCAATAGATAGAGTGCCAGTTGACTTTACGGATATTGGCCACATGATCTGTAGTAGACAAGTCGGTGAAAACAGAGCGCTCATGGATACAGGAGATAGAAAATAATCCATCGCGCAATTAATTAAAATACCAATATGTTGTGTGGCAGTAAACTTTAAGAATCACAACTTAGAGGGAAGGTCCAAAGCTTAGTTTCCATTAGCTTTCACGAGATAAAACACGACACATCCACGAGCGAAGCTGCAGAGGGGAAACGTAATGCAGCTGAGGTTCTTCAAGATGAACCTGTGCACGTGAACCTAACAAAAGAAATGAACCAAGTCTCAGAGAAACAAAAGTTACTAGACTTAGTAGATTAGAACGTAATTCACTGAGAAATTCACTTCATTCAAATTAGTCAAGATTACGAGCAAGTTTGATTGATAGAAGAAGATGATGAAAAATGTTTATTTTATAATTGATTGTCACTGAAAGTATTTTAAACAAGCTTAATAATTTTAATCGCAATTTGTAAAAAGAGAGAAAAAAATTTAATACCGAATATATGAGTGGTCACGCAAAAACGGGCCTGAAGGGATTGGAAACGGCATTTTGTTTTTTTGAAATTTACAATCGTTGGACTTTCAACTTTATTTTAGTCTAAACAGAATAGTATTATAGTGAACATTATTTATATTAATTATTTTCTCACGCACCTCAGTTTCAGTCTTTTATACAGCGCACACGTTGAATTAATGTTTTTGTTTGCATGAACGCGTTTTTCTCAGAATCTATTATTTTCCCTTTAGGTCCCTTTTCGCGTGGTCGGCCAGGTGGCCGAGAGGGCTAGGGCGTTCTAGTTCTCGAGTCCGCCTGGTCATGGGTTTGAATCCCGCCGTGGGCATGGATGTTTGTGTTTGTCCCGGGCTTCGTACAGATATAACTTGTATAAAAGTCGCAAAATGACCTTAGTAGTCGACGCCAAAAATTCTAATAAACCAACTAACCAAACCTTTTCGCGTGACCACTCGCAAACGGAAAAAATTATTATTCTTGTTAAGCTTAGAATTAAAACTCATCGTGAGATCCTTCTGATTATACTCTTATACAACAGAAAAGAAATTTTGATCTTTATCTGTGGATAGATAAATGGGATAAAAGCGCTTAGCACAATGTGTAATTTCCTTAGGAAAGTATGTTTCTCTGGCTCTGTTTTCACTGAATTCATGTCCGCACTTGAACGAGACGTCACAGTGCACCCTATCTACTGTACATGTATATCAATCAGTTAAAGAACTTTAGTTAAAGAACTAGAAAAAAATCGGCTCTCAAACAATCACAACCTGATCTCCTGACTACCTACACACTGTGCATTAGTTGGTGTGCAGCGCCATACACTAAAGAAAATAAATAAATTCTAAAGTCGAGACTTCCGTAGTGTTATCGAACGGAACTTTTTAGAGCACTGAATCGATAGCTTTTCTTGGTTACTGTTGCACGAGAGATAGCTGAAGCAACTTTTATTAATAAATTTTAGAACAAATGTTGAAACAAATTTAATCAACAATTAATTATTGAACTAAAATTTAATTGAAAAGCTATCCCCCCCCCCCCCCCCATTTCTTTCAGACTGATGGGAGCGATTGCGAGCACACATTCTATTCTGACGGACACTACGCCCACAAAACCAGCCATATTGTATATTTCTTAACGCATTAAAAGTATTTCACTCGAACTGTATATTCATTGTTTCCTTTTCCCCTGAACTTAGTAATGTTCATATTATGTTTACTGTTAGTGTGATCGGTCGTTTTTCACAGAGATCGTTAATTAGGGAAAGTTTAATTATAACCATCCTGTGTATGCCTGCGGTTAAAATTCCAATTTATAAATGTCTGAAGTTTTTTTTTCGTGCAGTTCAGCAGCATTGTCATCTGCGGCGAAGAGTCGACACTCCATCGGAAGCAATTTTATTTTTCAACGCAAACGCAGCGCCAAAATGTAGGCGGTCACATATTTAGGACAATCTAATGAAGAAATTCAGTATTTTCAATGAAAAATATTTTCATTGTGGGTTTATCCTTGAATTTTTAGGAGAACTCTTACTATCGAGGCTAATTTACCAAAACGATAGTGTTCTTCGTTCACGTAATAGGATTGTTGTAATTAAAATATATTTTGATAAGCTTAGAGAATAATGAAATATTTTATTAGAATTAATTAGTAAACATTCCTGAATAATACTTGAAAAACTGCTCCATTACAACGAGAGCCACTAAATGATAAAAGCAAAAATGGTAGAAGAAGGATCTGCGGAGACTGGGTTAATAAACTGAAGCATTATCGGAATTTACATCATAAATGTATCCAAGAACTTTTGGGTAACTTTCTAAATCTTAGGCATATTTGTTATGTTTATTTCCAACAGAAATACATGTATGTTTATTATTTGAAACTCGAGATATTTTATGAAAGTAAATAAGGACTTTCAAGGTTCGACTATGAATAGAAACCAACAGAAAAAAAATGACTTCTATTCATAAATAGAAAAAAAAATTATCCTATGTTGTAGACAAGAGATTTTGTTTGGCTTAGTATTATTCGAGCTATGAATGTTTATTGGGGACAACATGCACATTCCCACGGTTCTTAATTTTTACTAGCTCTAAAAGCTTCTATTCTTTGTAGACTTTTTTTGATTTGTGAACTAACAAAGAAACATTACATAGTTGCATAAAAAGAGTTTGATGGATTTTTTGTATGTATAGTTTAAGATGCACATAATTTAATACAGAAGAGAAATTTTCTAAAATGCGCATTATTGAAGAGATATTGTTAAAATTGCATATTTTCGGGCTTATTTAGGATTTTTTACTTGAAAGGTATCAAAGTTTTTATTGTCGATCTTTCACATAGAATTTTACAGGCTGTAGCACAAAAGACTCCCTGATTTTAAAAGTAAATACCAGTATTTACCAAAAAAGTAACTATCAGTATTTACCAAAAAAAGACTCTCTCGGAAAGGGAGTTCGACAGAAAAATAAAACAAATGGTATGTTTATTAAGAAAGCCGTAAAAATCAAAATTGGAAGTTTCAAAATTAGACACAAATGTTGCCGACGGTTGGCAATGTATGCAGCACACTGAAATTTCGTTCTTCTTTTGCGCTATGTGTGCTGCGAAAGGTGCACATTTTGCATCGATTGCGATATGATTGCAATGGCTGCTTGCAAAGGGCAATTTATGGCTATTTCTCGGACTCCGTACTGCGAATACAGCGTATATACTACTTGTTTCATTCTTCTATCGATCACTGTTTCCGAGAGAGTCCTTTATGTAATTATATTTCAACAAAACAAAAATGTTTTAGAAAAAGATCAATTTTGCATAAGTGACCAGAGATTAATAATTTTTATTCGAATTTTTTTTCAGTTAACATAGGAAATAGTTGAAATGAAATTGAATGTGTGAGTATCTTTTATTGCAATATATGTTGTATTTACAGATGATCATATTGACACCTTCATCTGATTAGAAGAGAAGACAACCTGTTATCTTTTTGCTCACATTGTATTCTGTTACCATATATTTTACATCTGGTTTCTATAGCGTGAGAGATGTACTGCAGAGGATAAAGATTAACCATTACTTTTTTTAATGCGAGTCTTCATTGACCAGTACATTATAAAGTAGCAGAGGAATGAAGCACTTGTGTCACAATGTGTCTGTCCGTCCGTCTGTCCCTTTCGTATTTTCTACATTTTTTGACTTAGAAGTTTGAAATTCGGAATTTAGTTTGGTTTTATTAGTGCACTGGGGTGGAATAAGAGGGGGGGGGGGGAATCTACGTGATATTTAGATATGTAAAGGAGTGAAAATTGGTATGCAGATTCGTCTAGGGAAGTCTACATTATTAAGAAGTTTGAGCCAAATTGTTCCGGTGGTGGAGGTGGCAGTCACTTGATCTTTAGAACTATGACAACTTATGGCATGTGATATGTCATTCGTTCGGAAATGATGAGGAACCAAAGAAGATAGAGCTCTTTACATTTTCTAAATACTACGTTCGAGAAAATCGATTTTTGATTTAAAAGTTGGGAGAATAAAAAGTGCAGATAAAGTGTAAAAATAGATGACCTCAGGGCTTCCACTACTTTCCTATACCCTCCTCGGGGGGGGGGGGGGGGGGTTAATTTTTTGGTTCAAAGTGAAAGATTGAATATTAACAATTACTGAATGCCACAGATGATAGCACTCTAACAAATGTTGAGGTTTGAAAAAACATTCTTGTGGAAATAAAATACATAATACAATTTGCTGTTCTTTTCTGTAAGAAATAATAAAAAAAAATCTACGACAAGAAAATTTTTGATCCGTCTCATGTAAAAGAAAAAATTCTAAATAAGCCCCAAAATATACAATTTTAACAACACTACCCCTCAATATCTCCAACAATATATGTATAAGCAATTACGACGTTTTCTGGAAAATTTCTCTTTTGTATTGAATTATGTACATCATAAAATGTACATGCATAAAACTTCATCAAAACCCCTTTGTGCAAATATGTACAGTACTCCCCGTATCCGCGGATTTGATTTCCGCCGTTTCACTTACCCGCAGTTCAAAAAATCGAGGAGGGGGTGGAAGGGATTTGTTTTCTGTATAGTGCAATACAGTGGTACCTTGCAATTCTAACGTTCCGACACGGCGATCGAATTCCAAATCGTTCAAGTTCCAAAGCATTTTTTCCCATTGAAAATAATGGAAACTAAATTAATCTGTTCCAGGACACAACAGTATCAAATTATAAGATTTATTTTCCTAAATACAATACACTGTAGATATAGTACATGTAACATATTATTTTTTATAATTGTAAAAACAGTTTATTTGGGCATATCGAACATCGTAGGAAGTTCACATACTATACACGGATTCCACTTTCATGCTTGCGTTTCAACATAATTGTTTCATTGATGATTTAAATAAATAATGTTCATGTGATGTATAAGAGAACATTTCTTCGATGTTGTTTAAATATTTTGCTATATTCAATACTGTATGTGCAAATATCTGAAACTTACAAGTGGTTTGCTATCCGCGGTTTCGATATCCGCGGGAAACGGTAGAACCAAACTCTATACGGGGGGACTATTGTAATGTTTCCTTGTATAAGCTATAAAAGAAGATCTAATCTTTACAGATAAGCATTCATTTTTAATTCTAATGCTTCTATGTATAATTATGTGAAAGTCAATAATATTAAGAACCATATCTTTTCCCCCAAATTACTTATTTCCTCGTTTCATTTTTAATGTATTTACAGTACATTAATACTTAATTTTTTAATAATTGCACCCTATAGGAAAAGAATTTTAAAAATGCGAAAACTGAATTTTAAATTTTTGGTTCGCTGAATGTCTCGTCTAAAATTTATTGTTCCTTATGATCATATTTCACGTACTTCAATAGATTATTTCCACTCTTTTTTTTTTTAATAGAAAATTCCAAGGATACAAAGTAAATATTTCTCGAAGCTTTCGGTTTGACAAGTCAACACGGAAGTCCCTTTTTTAATTTCTCTTTACATTTAGTTCTATCCAGGAATTTGCCATAGAATTCCATTGAAAGAGGAGACAGAGGGAAAAAACGCAACATTTTTGGAATGCTCAAAGTGTTGAAATCTTTAATTAGATTCCTTAAATTTTATTAAATTCTGATGAAAGTTTTAGCTTAAAAGAATCTTAAGTCTTGAAATTTCTAATCTAACTATTATTAATTAAAATTTTAAATTATTTTTCGACATTTAAGCTTAGGAATACATAATGAAATACTAATTCAAATTGTTTAAAAAATTAAAATTATTATTCATTATTAATAAATTAATTCTTTATATCAAACCTTCAAAATACTTTAACTCAACTTCTATATTTTTTTTATTTTCACCATTTAAAGCAAAATACCCAAAATTATATATTAAAATTAAAAATTTATACGCCAAAAGTTTAAGCAATTTAAAGCTTTACTTCAATTAAGTTTACTTCTTTTAGTTGGACGTGGGGACTGCTGAAAGAAAGCAATTATATTAAACATTTAAGAGTAGAAAGGAAAGAGCGCCAACTTCTAAACCAGTTTTTATGAAGAACTGAAGAAGTAAATCTTTGGATAAATGAGATTGTGTGTTTTCAACTCACCCATAACTGTAACTTCAATTTCAGCTTTAACATTATGATTGGTTTTTTTGTTCACAGCTGTGCAGAGGTACTTGCCACCATCGACTGGCCTCCGGACATTCTCGACCACAAGAGTTCCGTTCTTGAAGACGTTTTGCCGATGGTTCACCGGTAACTGGAACCCATCTGAAGAGTGCAAGACAGGAAGAGAAAAAAAATCAATCTCGGAAAACGATTTTTCTTCTTTTATTTTCCCCCATCTATTTCCAAGGGGATTTCCAAAGCAATTGAAAACAAAAAGATTTAAACGGTTCCAAAGAAGATAGAAACCGCGGAGGGCCGTAATCCCTGACCTTTCTCCCACGTAATGCTGTCCCACGGATAGCCGATTATCGGGCAGTGGAGAACGGCGCTCTGGTCGGCGACGGCTTTAAACGGTGGCCGGACTCGTGTTGAGAGGGGACCTGAAGGGGTTGAGAAGGATATTAAAGTAGGCAAGGCACTTGAGAATTTCATCCCACCACCATTTACTTTTTAATATATTTAAAGGAGACACACACTCACACACTCCCTCCCTCCCTCCCTCCCTCTCTCTCTCTCTCATACACACGCATTCATACAGTGATATAAGATTATGAATATCAGCTTAATAAAATTAAAGGCACCATAAAAGCTAACAATAGAAGACATAAACTACTCATTATTTACGAGGGGCAATCTAAAAGTTTTCAACCAAGAACGATGCACGCATCTCACCATATTTGTTTTATTTGTGCATGTCCTTCAATCTATCATATGGTTGCGTGCAAGTTTGAGCACCGTTTTCTATTGTTTTCGCGTGATACAATTCTAAAGCTCGCGCATTGGCAGACAGACGTAAAACAAAATGGAGCTGAATCAGCAGGCAAGGCATAGGGTAATTAGATTATAAGGTATGCTCGATCACTGCCTAAGGAGCTCTGGCCTACGTCATCGATGCTCACCAGATGGCGCGAGCATCGATGACGTCAGCCAGAGCACCTTAGGCATGATCGAGCAGATTATTATGAGTGGTCAGATTATTATGACCACCTGAAGTTTGTAGGCAAATTAGCTGTGATTTCACGCTTTAGTTGCTAGAGGGCCAGACCATTATAAATAGGGAAGCAGGTTGTTTACCACGACAATAGAATTGATTTGTTTCTGAACATATGGGTAAACGATGCGATTTAACAGCCTTTGAACGTGGGATGAGAGTTGGCACTCGGAGCCATGAAGCGAGTATCAGCAAAACACCTGCATTCCTTAAATGTTCAAGAGCAGCTGTTGTAAAGTGTTTAAAGACTGGAATGTCAGCCGGAAAAATGGGCCTGAACGTTTGCGTTGTGGCCGTCAGCAACTATTCAATTTTCGGGACGAACGGAGAGTGGCAAGACTGGTACAAGACAACAGAAGGGCAACCGTGCATCAAATTATTGCAGATCTTAATCAGGGATCCTCTCAAATGATCTCTGAACGCACTGTTTCCCGTACACTCTAAAGTATGGGATATGGAAGCCGAAGGCCTGTTCGAACACCTTTGCTGTCTGCAGTTAACAAGAAAAAACGTCTCCAATTCGCACAGGAGCATAAGGATTAGAAAGTCGAGCATTGGGAAAAAGTCATGTGGTCCGATGAATCACGTTTCCAGTTGCATCATGAAGATGGCAGAGTGAGGATTTGGCGGAAACAGCATGAAAGCATGACCCCACATGCATGAGTACAACCCCTCAAAGCTGGTGAGTTTAGGGCATGTTTTCCATGCATGATTTGGGCCCTTTAATTCGTGTGGAACAACGTGTGAAAAGCACGACATCTAAATATCGTTGCTGATCAAATTCCTCCTATCATGTTGATCGCGTAGTCTAATGGAAATTGCTTCTTCCAACAAGACAATGCGCCATGCCGTGGTGCACGTATTGTGCAGGAGTGGTTTCAGGAACATGAGGGAGAGTTTACCTTGCTTTGGCCTACACAACCGCCAAATCTCAATCCAATTAAGCACTTGTGTGACGAAGTTGAAAGAGCCATCAGGCAGCTGGTTCCACAACCATCAAATCTCACACAACTGGGCAGTACTATTCATTAAGCATGGCGTCAGATTTCTCGTATCACCTTTCAACATGTGGAGTCAATGCCAAGAAAAATCGCAGCGGCATTGAAAGCAAAAGGTGGCACAGTGAAGTACTGATGGGGGTGGTTATAATAATCTGGCCAGGCAATGTATAGTTGTTGTGGTATTTGCTTTAATAGGTCTACCTGTTCGCTTGTGAGGACTTGTTCGGTAACCAAAAGCTCAATGATGGTAAATCACCCATACACTAGAATTTTGTGCACAGGAGGCGAAGGTCATGAATTGGGGAAGCAATTACTATCTATATTAACGGCCACTGGTTTTAAAATTAAGGCGTTAACAGAATGCGAGATGCCTTGGGTTTTTTTTTGGTTTTTTTTTACTACGACACTGATCTGTGTCAGCATACGCTGCAACTATTTTACATTACTGTTAAGATTTAAAATGATAAATGAAATAACAAATCTAAGCATCATGAAATTAAAATTTTTAAATTTTTGTTATCAATCGCATGGCACTTATTTAATTTTCTCTTCAATTAAAAGTGCGCGATTAAACCGGTGTCATTGCAGCTTGATAGAATATTAAAATTAAAAATGCATTTGATTAGAGTTTCCTGTAGATTAATAACAAAACAAAAACATATAGACATCAAAATAAACAAAAGGCGCATCACACAATTGAAAATGCTATCAAACCTGATAAAACAGAATGGCAGCATTTCAAACACCACAAATTGGTGACCTTTACACGTAAAGGATTTGCCTAAGGCTTGGTCATTAATTGCTGTTCAGCGGTTATTAATTAATGTGCATGTTTATCTTCATTATCGGTCAATTATGGACTATTGGGGAATTGGAAATTTAATGAAATGAAAGAACTGTATGAATCAAAGCCTCTTCTACATGTATTTGCTTATTACGATACTACTTTACTAATTTGCTTGGCAAATATATTTAAAATGGAAAATATCCAGACGCCTTCTATATTAGAAACTAGAATGGAAAATTCGGTTTAAAATAACTTCTCTTATTAAACTATGAACTTTAACATAGGGATTGCTACATTCAGCTTACCAATACTTTCAACGATATAGCATAAATATTTACGCACATCTGTAAAGTTATTAAGTGAAATTCTACTTCTACGAAGATATTTATATAAACGTTAAAAAGGGATGAACTTTGTTAGGTAATACGAAGTGCTACCCAAAATATTCGAGAATTTGAATAATCCGCTCAAACTAAAACAGTACGAGGTTCTGCAGCTAGATGCTTCTTGGTGCACCTTTCAGCTGCTGCTCTGCCAAGTTTCGTAATCGTAGGCGTATTTCTTTGCGAATTAATGCTGTTTGTGTTGGAAACGTGTTCTTGTTCTTCTGCGAATTTTCAAATTATTCAACCTGGTCAGACTGTCAACAAGAAGTTTTAATGCGAGGTATTGAAGAGACTGAGGGAAAATTTCGCGCAAACGGCCCGAATTGTGGAAGAACAAAGAATGGTTGCTCCACCATGACAACGCGCCTGCATCCACCTCGCTCGTTGTGAAGGGATTCCTGGCAAAAAACAACATAGCAATAGTCTACCTCCTACTCTCCTGACTTAGCCCTCTGCGACTTCTATCTCTTCTCTAAAATGAAAGGGGACGTTTTGACTCCATTGAAGATGTGGAATCGCAACTGGTCTTGAACACCCTACACTCTTCGGACTTCCAGGAGTGCTTCCAAAAATGGGATATCATGGGATCATTATATACGTGCTGGAGGTGATTATTTTGAAGATGATATCGGAAAGTAGGGTGTTATGCACGTTTTCTGCTTTTTACAAGAAAATTCTCGGAAATTTTGGTTAGCCTACTTTCACCTATTCTTGATTGCTATTGATTCAAACTTGCTACCTGTATACATCCTCCTTTATGACGATGATGCCAAGCTTCATGAATACATTAATAAACATTTTAACTCTTTTATACATCCCGTTGAAAATGATACTTCTACAAAGTGCCCCATAAAGGATCACCTGATTTTAATAGTAAATATTTCGGTAACGGGGATCGTTAGAAGAATGAAACAGGTGCTATGTTTATTTCGAAAACCGTAAAAATTTAATACGGAAGTTTCAAAATTAGCTATACAACTATTTCGGACAAGGGGCGCTGTACGTAGCGTACTGAAGGAAGAATGGATTTCCTAGGATTACGCTGAATAACTGCAGAAACCGTCGCAACATTTTCAGGAGTAACTACAGATTGCCTGGGACCAACATTTCCCCAACATGCTCTATACTTTCATCACCTTAAATAATCCCTTCAACTAATAAAATATGCAAGAAAGTAGACGACTCTAAACTTTTTTCCAATTTGCAAGAGGGTAGATTGGAATAATGGATGTTAATTTGCATTTGATTCCTTATTCGTTGTTAAATGCTCCTGGAAACAACGTTTTGTATCCAATCACGTCTATAAAAAAGCAACAAAATCAGCATAAATTTGCTACGTTTATTTGCATTTTCATTTCGGTTCTATACTTTTTTACAGCACCTTATTAAATTTTTTATCAAGTTATTAAATTTATGAACTATGATTATTACAAAATCTCAAAGAAATAATTAGAAAAAATATCTCACTTTAGCTTTATTATTTAACGCGCATTTTCATATTCAATGCACTTTATTATACAAATATACGGAGAACATTAAACTCCGTATACAATAAACTCCGTGTAATTCGATTCCGCCAAATTCGAATTATCGCTTAATTCTTATAAATGTCAAAGAACGTTTGAAATCCTTTACATTTAATGTAAAACATTACCGCATAATTCGAATTTTCTAATTCGAATTATCGCCCAATTCGAATCAATCATCAAGTACATTTAATACAAACTAATGTATTTTTCATCGCCTAATTCGAACGCCATAGTTACTCCCAGATTGATCTGAACTAGCACTGTGCTACTACATATGGAGTCTACTGGATTATTCAGAAGCCTGACTGGATACAGTAGCCAATCCGCTTTCGAGATTTGGCGCTAGCTTTCCATTGTGCTTTAAGTATAAGCAGGAAAATTTGGGGTTGTGCTCAGTTTAATGTAACATGGATATACAGGAATTTGTATAATTTGTAAGTACTGATTACCCATAATCCAAAACACAGTTTTTAGGTTAGCGTGACCAATATCGCAGAATTCGAATTATCACCTAATTCGAATTTTTTGTTGGACCGTTTGAATTCGAATTACACGGAGTTTACTGTATCTGTATTAAAATAATTAAGCCTATACAACCATTCCGTCTTTCATTCTTTTCTACATAAAATTATGTACAAAAGAAAAAGTAAGTATTGCAATTGGACCATTGGTTCTCAAGATATTACGCCTAATTTAAGTCAAGAAATCAAAGAACTAAGCTTAGAGAAAAAGTATGTTCAAGATAAATATAAATTATTAATAAAAGTATTTTATATTTCATAAAAATGAAGATATTTTAAAATTGGCCTATAAATAAATTATGTAATTTTGTAAAAGTATTCTTTAAAGTTTGAAGAATTCAAACATGAAAAAAAATTTTCTTCATGATTTTCACAAAAAATGCGATTTTTAGGGCAAACGCATCCTAAAATTTAATAAGAAACTTTATTAAATATTTGGGCAGACGACAATTTCTTTCAAAATTATCTAAGCTGAAAGTTTAGCATTCTTACCTAATTTTATAATACAGCGTGTTACAAAAATCAGTACAACTAAAGATATATTTATTTGGGTGAATGCAGTCGTGTTCGTTTGTGCAAGCAGGAGAATGGGAAGCACTTTGAATATTTATTGTAGGCTAAATCGCATTGAATTAAAGAATATCCACTGAAAATTTGACGTCGGAATGTTTAATGGTTGAACTGACTTTTGTTATTATGAAATACACTGCCTTCCAAAAAAATAATCTGATCTACAAAGACGCAAAGAATTAAAATTCTTCAACCAATGAAAAGTTAATGCGTAATTGCGAGGGTTGGGACATAAGTCATGGCAACTATTTTTTTGGTGGGAATTCGAGCGTGGATGGAAAATGCGAAATATACAAATGAAAGGACAAGGAATGGACAAAATAGTCGCACATTTAAAAACACGCCAACATTTTGCTTCTAATGTTTAAGGTAGTTGACATAACATTACAGGTTTCATGATTCTGAAAAACTTATTCTGGTTATACTAAATTAAACATGGTTAATTTTTATACAGAGGTTGATTCACGTTCATGTGAATAAAATTGAAAGGGGCGTGGTTCGTGTGATTGTTGTCGCAAGTCCATATTATTCTTTTCACGTGAAGCCATTCCCCAGAAAATAAAGTGTTAGTTTTAAGCTTAGGAGAAACAATGCAACCGCGAATGTATTGTCTTGGGAAGATATATAAACGCCTTTTCCGAACTGGGATTCTCATATTCTCGGATAACTGAGCAAAGTAAAAGTTGGGATAACAAATGTCGACTGGGTAAAGCACCCCTCACCAAAGCTTATTACTGAATTAGTGAAGAAAGTCAAGGCTAGCATCGAAACCGTAAATCCCAACGGATTATCCCAGGAAACTGTAAATCACATTATTAACCAAAATTTGGAACGACGGCCAAAGCCAATGTTTAAATTACTGCCGCGCCATATTGCAGAAGAAAAGGCTAACGCGCAGATATTCTATGAGAAACGCAAAAAAAGTGATAACCTTAAAGGAAGCATATGTCTATTTAAGCTACTGGAACAAGAATCAAAAGACCTTTTATAGAAAAAACGGCTCAAAAGCAGGGCCAAAAAGACGTGATATGTACTTAAAAAACGTTCAAACCAAAAAAAAAAAAAATATGTAAAAGGACTCACGGAACAAATTTACCGCTAAGTCCCTCATTGGTCAATGTTTTTTCTATTTAATTTGGATAAACAGGGTCTTTTGCTTTCGGCATAGCGAATAGAAATAGTAAGTGTGATTACTCTCGTATTAACCAATGTTAAAAATCAGGCAACCGGCGGATGTGCGAAATAACAGCGCTGCTGTCGATTACGACCAACTTCGTAACGTTTATTTGCTTACTGCAAATGGGAATTCCAGGTTTCGTGTTAAGTTTCTGTCGTATATTGTTGTATATCATTCTGATGTATATCATTTGTTAAGTTTAAACCATTATTTTTACTCGTATTTTAAAAAATTTACTCGTTATATTTACTCGTGCACGTACCTTATAACAGCAGATAGGCTTACTTCATTCCTTCGGCGGTTAGCAAATGTCTGACTGTCGCTGTCGTTTAGAGATCATCAGGATTAAGCCCGTTTAGAGTTGGAACAGATTCGAGTTTCAATGAATTTCGTTTTAATTGACAATGAATTTAAAACGGCAGAATTATAGAAAAAGCAAAATGAACTGAGGAAACTATGCTGTTTGCATATGGATACCAGGTCTTCGCTGGCAAAAGGTAATCCACTGCTTTTTAATCGATTCTGATTGTAGAAATCTATGAAACGTGAAGTTTCTATCGGATTTCTTCTTTACACTCCAAACAGAACAATTTAAAGGCATTCTGATAGAAAAAAGGCAAGCAAACTCTTTCGTTATGTAAGAATCGAAAATGGTTCATGGCAGGAAATCACTTCTTGCTCCGCTGATTCTCCTGAAGGGACGAAAGAGCCAATTTTCAATGTATCGAGGCGTTTTTCTTAATAAAATATTAGGATAACTCGAATATTTTTGAATGATATATATTTTATTACCCTGAGTGCAAAATAAAATAAAATCGAATTTTTCCGTTGAGTTTTCCTTTAAGAAACAGTAAATAAATCATGTTGAAGAAAAAAAAATCATGTAAATAGTAAAAAGAAAAAAAAATCGTGTTTGAAAAGTAATTTTTAAAACAACTGTTAACCTTTCATGTTTTTCCTTATAAGCGACTACTGAAAACCTGCGACTGGCTGGTCGAAAACGCACGCAGTGACATCTTGCTGATGCGCTAGAAAACTACGCAAGTAATCACACTTACTAATTCTATTCGTTATGCTTTCGGTAAAAATTAAATTTACGATTACTCCTTCTACAACCATAACGCAGAGCCTAAAAGCACCGAACCTCACATAGCACATAGGTTCTAAAACATAGATCTCTTAATGGCGGCTGACGTGAAGCTATCTAGCGGCTACCTTCAAAACAGTGAAAAAGAAACTTGTCTGTATTTTCCTGTAAATAATAGTTGCAGCGATATAAAATATACATTTTCCTTGTAAATAGTAATAATTAGCGACGATATTTTTCTCCATAATGACTGGCGACGAAAAGATATTAGCCTGACTCTATAAAAAACATTTGATCAAGAGAACTGAATTAGATTTGGGTCATTCCGCGTCAGTTCAGGCAGGCATTGGCACTGACCTCTAGGATTTTAATGAAATTTGGTATACACAACTGCCCTAGGGAGTTGGTAATGAATACCAAATATTATTAATTTTTTTTTCATTTTTATGGAAGTTACGGACATTTAAAATTTGCGAAATTTGAGTGGGGGCCTTATCTATGAAGTACTGTAACTTCGGTTGTATTTTATTTAGAAAGTGTGATTGGTGACATATAAAAGCTCTTTAACTGTAGATTCTATATGAAATTTTTAAAGTTATATTACGCATGTGCAAATATTTGAATTTAATAAAAATATTTTATTTATGCAAATTTCTCAAAAGGTGGGTATTTTTTTCCGATAAAAAATTATTAATATGTTACACATACTTTCATAAAAACAATACAATAATTTCAAAACTGTGTTTTGTTCCGTTTTGAAGATATTAATTTTTAAAGCTTGAGCTCCAAGCAGCGGGAGTCAGGTAGTAGGGACTTGACTACTCATACAGGGAAGAGAAAGCGTGTAACCTTGGGACCATTCATTTATTTACGTTTTATTATTTATATAAATAGTGTTATTAATTATAATTACACGAAAAAAATCAATAACAGCATTACAATAATAATTATATCAATAGGAAAAATATTTCTTAGAACTTCATATTTTTTTTCAGAAGACAGAAAAGTATTGAGCACCTGTTAAATAAGACGATAATTTAGTAAGAAAATATAAATTTGCAGGACCAGAAGAATTCCTGAGTCTTATTTACGTTTGTATATATACTTTACATTTCCTCAAAGTCAGTCATTTCTGAGTTACCCTGAAGGACGAGATGAATTGCAGAGGCAGCTGAAGTTGATACAGGCTTCATTATACAGGGTGATTCAAAAGTTAGTGTATGGAAACGTGTACAGCACACACATCAATGCACTTTCTGCAGGACCTCTTTGCTGATCGAATCATCTTGCGTGGCTTCTGACCTGCACACTCGCCGGACCACACACCTGTCGATTTCTTCCTTTGGGGTGCCTTGAAAGGTAAAGTGTATGCAAACAATCCGCACACTTTGCCTGAGCTGAAATGAACTTTTATACCGTCATCAGGGATTGAATGCCCCTTAAGGTGCTTTTTCTTTTTTGGAAAGTGATGAAAGTCGCAAGGTGCAAGATCTTTGAACTGTAGGCGCTGCAACATATCTTGTGTGTGGCGATTGTTTGCGGGCGAGGGTTATCGTGCTCCAGAAGATGGTCCAAAGCTGCCATTCAATCCTGGTGTCAACAACAACCCCGGACTTCCTCTCCGACGGGTTCACGGGAGTGGTCACACGTTGGTGCAGTGCGTGAAAGGGATGGGGATAACGTCGAAAAGTGAATAGTGCATTACATAAAGGACAAATGTAAGTATCAGATAAAAAAAGAATTTTGAAAATCGGTTAACAAATATAAATATAAAAGCCATGGAGGCAATACTTTTCGATCAACCCTCGTATCTTCTCTATATTTATTGAATTTTCTTTTAAAAACTTAATGAGTTCACATTGAGATGAATAAAAAACAGCTGTAGAATGTTTAAGACAATCGGATATTACCACAAAATTTATATTTCTTAAGATGCCTTGTCCATCTGAAGAATTGTAACATACAAACGGATGTATTGTAGCTTGGAACTCCAGCTTTAAAATTTAATATCTTCAAAACGGAGCAAAACAGTTTTGAAATTTTTGTATTGTTTTTATGAAAGTATGTGTAAGATATTAATAATCTTTTAACGAAAAAAAAATACCCACCTGTTGAGAAATTTGCATAAATAAAATATTTTTATTAAATTCAAATATTTGCGCATGCGTAATATAATTGCAAAATTTTCATATGGAATCTACAGTTAAAGAGCTTTCATATGTCACTAATCACATCTTTCTAAGTAAAATACAACCGAAGTTACAGTACTTCATAGATAATGCCCCCACTCAAATTTCGCAAATTTTAAATGTCTGTAACTTCCATAAAAATGAAAAAAAAAAAATAATATTTAGCATTCATTACCAACTCCTTAGGTCAATTGTGTATACCAAATTTCATTAAAATCCGAGAGGTCAGTGCCAAAAGTATAAAATTTCTGCCTGAATTGACGTGGAATAACCCATTTGCATTTTGTGATACAACCCCTGGCAATAAATACTTACTTGTTCATGATAAATAAACGAACTGAGATATAACTTGATTATAATAAAATAAATAATAAAGAAGAAACAAAAAAAAATTTATATTGTAATTGATTCCATTGCCTTTAGAAACATCGTAAAAGAAAGAGCTGTCCGTTATATAAAAATAAGGAATCATAAACAACTATTATTTGAAGACCCTTAAGGAAAAAAGTATTTGTTCAGGTCACTTCGTGGAAATAAGTATTTGCTGACTATTGTTAATTCAATGGGATTGCCCATTACAATTACATAGGAGATAGACATGGGAGGCTTTATAGATGCAAATAATTCCCTCGTTTATTTGGTTTTTGAGCGTCAAAATCCCTAAAACAAGAGAATACAATGAAGAAGAGAAGATGTTTATGAATAAGGAAAGAAAATCATAATGAGAAGTTGCTAAAATAATTGGATGCGCTCAAGGAACTGTGACTTATATGTGAAAAATGTACAAAACCAATAACTGTTTCTAACAAAAATGAACTGAGATGTCCAGAAACTCAAAGTGATAGCTTTTGATCACGAGACCCAAATATACAGTGGAGAAAATCAGGTGTACGTGTATGCGATCGTACTGTTCAAAATCATCGAAATTAGTTTGTATTCCGCTGAAAAAAAGCAAAGACAAAATTCAAGAGGTCTGTGCAATGGACTGCAGCACGTTTAAAATAGGTCAAATCGGTATAAAAAAATGGGATGTCAACGATTGGAACCAAATCACTTTTAGTGATGAATCCAGTGTGTGTTTCGGCTATGGTGACGATAACGGCAAATTTGTGTAGCCCCGAGCATTTAATAAATTCCATCCTGACTGGCGCGATCGGTAAAATTAAAAAAAAAAAAAAAAAAAAAAAAAAAGTCTGTTGTGGGCAGCACAAGACTCTCTTGTACGATACCTTATTGAATGCTTTTTTGGGAAAAAAAATCTTATTTTTATTCTTGGCACACGAATTTCCGTCTCTCTTTATTGTCTAAAAATTCCAAATATTGAAACAAATTTTGATAGCAGTTTGGGAACTTCAAATGAAGTTCTTCAAATTTAGTTCTCCAAATAGAGTACTTTAAACTCTGACGGCAAACAGTCAATCTCTGACGTCACAAACTGCTCCACGCAATCAAAACTCCATAGACATGAAAGGAAATCAGTTGGGGAAACGACCAAAACACATGTTTGGCCTAGCCGATTGCAATCAAAATGCGAGGTGCACAACTACATATTACAACAGTCCTAACTATAAAATTTCAACATTTTACGCCTAACCGTTTTTGGGAAATGCGAAATACACACACCCACATACGTACAGACGTCACGATGAAACACGTCAAAATGTATTCAGGGATGGTGAAAATGTATATTTCCGTTGAAATCTGAAAACCGAAATTTTTCGCGATTACAATACTTCCTTTACTTATGGTTTGGGGATATATTACATCCAAGCGCCTAGATGATTTTATATTGTCCATACAACAGTGAATGCAGATGTTTTCTTGACATTGATATTCCCAGATGACAATGCCTGGCGCCACCGTAGTAAAAAAAAAAAACCCAAAGAATTCTTGAAAGAAACAAATTAAAACAATAGATTGGCCAGCAAATATGCCAGACATGTATTAAATTGAAAATGTGGGGACCGAACTGAAAAAGAAAAATTCCAAACGTCTAGAAAATATATCAGATTTCTCAGATGCAATTCCAATATCATGGAAAGAAATAGACCCATTATAATGTAATGCATTAGAATAACCAACTCCAAAAATGAATTCAAGCTGTGTGAGCAAGACAAAGGGCAATGCCACCTTTATTGCTTTGTTTCCAGCCTGTGCACAAATACCGGTACTTGTTTCTATGATGTCATCTGAACAAATGCTTTTTTCCTTATAAGGTATTCAAGATAATAGTTTTTTTCACATTATGGGGTGCTCTTATCTTTACAATGTTTCCAAAAGCAATGGAATAAAGTACAATATAAAAAATGTCTTTATTTCTTCTTTATTTTTTTTATTCTTTTATAATCATTTTACCTCAGCTCGTTTATTCATCATGAACAAATACTTACTGCCAGGGGTTGTAGAATTGTTCTCTAATTCACCCCATGAGAGTTTCGGTGTTCTAAAGAAAGTGAACGGGTTATATTTTAATTCAATATTTATTCTAGTCTAGCCAAATGAAAGAATAAGAAGATTCGTTCAGCGAACATAGCCCCCATTGTTCTAAAATGGTATTAAGACCATAGCAAAAACTATTAAAAAATTTTGGTTGTCTAGTGAAATAAGCAACACCCGGTTCTCTCGCTTAAATAAATTTAAACACCTTTAAGTTTTTTAGCTTAAAGTTTGTTCAAAGAGGAAACGTTTTTAATCAAGCTACCTATTAAGGTTAAGCTGGTTGCATTCAGGTGCCTTATAATGAGTTAATTTTTTTAGACGATTAGGTTTAATATTAAATGATCTCAAGTAAAAGTAATTTAAGTTTCTCTCTGATGTTAAAAGGCGGCTGGGATGCAAAGTTCTTTCGGTAAATAGAATCACTCTTTAATTTAACAAATCTGTTTCGGTACCGAGAAAAAAGAAGACCCGTAACAAAGGGGGCAGAGAAAAAAAGACGGAGCGACATCTTAATGCAATCGAATTCAAGTGGAGAAACGGTTGTTTTCTTCATTTGTTAAGATCACGTAGCGGGAGCGGGAAGTGGCATTGAAACCCACTCCCCGCTCTCGGTGTCTCACTCCCCGGTCCCAATTCATTTCGCCGCTTCCCTGCTTTGTCGGAATGAATTGTTCGCTGAAATGAGGGCGCATACCGTGGATATTGATCCGCGACGAGTGTCGCGTGGTTCCTGCTTTATTGCTCGCCGTGCACGAATAAACTCCGCTGTCGTCAGTGCGCACTTTGCTCACATTCAACCAGCCGACGACGCGATCTTCTCCCTCGCTTTGGGTTCGGACGCTCGTGACGGGGATGTCGTCCAGGGCCCACGACAGTTGCGGCGTCGGAGTTCCCGTAGCAACACAACGCAAGGATAACGATGAGCCCGGGTGTAATACCTGTTCATCGAACACGGAATGAAGTTCGGGAGGTGTATCTGCAAAACAAAAAATTTCATGATTAATAAATAAATAACACTAAAAGCAAAAAAGTTTATAATTCAGTATCTTATATTCCTTATTTTTAAAATACAGGATGTTTCAAAAGAATGACCCAATTTTAAAACCTTATATTTTCACAACCACGAACCCCAGATAAATTAAAATTAAAACACATGAACGGCCGTGCTCCAGAGTTTCATATGACTACCGCTACAGCCCGAACAAATGTTTCCGTTAGTTCTTGAAAAGAAGGCGTCTATGCAATAAAAAGGAATTTGCGCGCTCGAATTTAGCAAGACTGAGTACATGTTCATGGCGCAACGTGCGTTTCGACAACTTTATGGGATTGATCCACCGTAAGCAATGAACATCCGTCGATGGTATCGAGAGATTAAAGAAGCAGGGTGTTTGTATAACAGGAAGAGGAATATATGCACCAAATTCAAGAGAGTTTTCAGCGAAGCCCGCAAAAGTCCACTGGTTGTGTAAGCCGAGAACTTACTCTTCCTAACATGACTCACTGGCGTATGTTAAGACAGAGTTTGCTTTTGAATAAATTACAACTGGTGCATGCTCTTCGTGCAGGCGACAAAAGAAAAAGTACAGATTTCTGTCAATTTCTCTTATATGAGATGGAGTTGACACCTTACCGCGATTGATTTTTAGTGATAAAACACATTTCATACAAGCGGTAAAATTTCGCGCCACAATGGTCGCATATGGGCACTTGAGAATCCACATCAAATTGTAGAGCATAAGGGAGATTTATAAAAATTAAAGTTTTTTTTTCGCCGTTTCCGTCTGTAAGATTTATGGTCCTTTCTTTTTTGAGAGAAACACTGTTACAGAAAATTCCTATCTTGAAATGGTGCAGGACTAAAGACTCTGAAGATTTCATTTTTCAGCAAGATGGAGTATCGCCACAGGGGCATAACGACGTTCGTTGCTGTCTAAATGAAACATTGCCTCGATATTAAATTGGACATACAGGACCCCGAAATTTAGCACTGTACTCTATCTCCAGATATCACATCATGTGACTTTTTCTTATGGGATATGTAAAGGAACGTGTCTACGTTCCACCATTATCCGTTGATTTGGATGAGCTCAGAAACAGAATGACGGATGCAGTAAATTCTGTGACACTCTCAAACGCGTTTGGAAAGAATTCGGCTATTGCACTGATGTTGTCCGTGGAGTAGGTGCAGGACACAGAGCACTTATAATTATGGCGAGTGAAACTCAAGGACTTACTCAACAGCCTGTAAGTTGTTATATAACTGTAACCCATTGGTATTACACTAGCCAACAAAATTTAAGATTTTTCTTGTGACAAAATGAAAGTGGATGATTTTTGGTAGTATTTTTTCTGCTGATTACGAACATAATTTTTAAATTTCTCTAGCACGCACAGCTTTCTTTTTTACAATGAAACATTTTTAAATCATTCAGTGTTTGGGGCCTGGTAAATTTCCTTGCGGCCCCAAAATATGGATACTTTAACAATGTAGCCGCTTCTCTTCACTCCCATTACTTTAACATAGAAGTCTCGATGTGCATAATTTCGAAACATGACGTGATAGAAAAAATCTAAAAGCAGATTCGGATTCTACCTACAAATTACTATTAAGAACACTTTGTGTGGTCTTAGTCACAAAATGTGTGTTGACTAGTGTTATTTAATACTAGAAGCGAACCCACCCGTTTATATAATCGGGAAATAACCCATTGTTAGATAAACCATTGTTAGATTTTTTTCTTTGTTGTGACAACGTCTACCGTCGCTGATTTTATACGTAGCCCACGAGAAAGACAGGCCTGGGCCAACACCTCCTAAAAAGAAAGCCTGTGCACTGAAAATTCATATATTGTTACATCATCATAAAAAGGCATTGTTAATCGTATTTCTACCAATAATAAGCCGTAAATTATGACTTCTTATGACCACGTAACAATATATGAATTTTCAGTGCACAGGCTTTCTTTCTAGGAGGTGTTGCCTGGGCACTCAAAAGTCACCTGACCACAGTAGTCTGAGCAACAATCCAAGCTTCATTGTTTCCAACAAACGAAAAAATACTAATTGTTAAAATCCAAGTTGGAGACAATGAAAGTTGGATTGTTGCTCAGACTACTATGGTCAGGTGACTTTTGAGTGCCCAGGCTTGTCTTTTTCGTGGGATACGATTTTATATAAATGATGGTTATTTGGAATTGGGACATTCTTTTTGTATTTTACGATAAACAAAATATGTTTGTCAATAATTGCTTAAATATAAACTAGATCCGTGTAATCAAACATGCTTAACGTCCTTTAATACTAATGCAATGATACTACGTTAAAACTGGGTAATCAAAAGCTTTCTTTATAACATTCAGTATAATAAGCAGCGAATGCCTGAACTGTAGTTTCCGGAATCCAGAAAGGATATTTTTACAAAATGACACCAAAAATAAAAAAATAAATCTATATTATAGTTTTATAATAGATCCAAATACCGGTGTCAAATTTGCAGTAGATATTCTTTAATCAATACGACACTGAATGAGCCTATTACTAAATGTTCAAACTAGCCCCCATTTTTTGCTTGCACAAACGAACGTGACGGCACGTATTCTTGGAAATGCGTTGCAGCATGGCCTCTGAAATGGCGTGGGTTCCCGAGAAAATGTTTGCTTTCTGTTCGCTAGTCAGTGGATTGTTGGCATGCACCCGACCTTTTAAATAGTCCCACAGGAAATAATCCGGGAAAGTCAGATCCGGTGAACGAGGTGGCCAAATTTCCTTCAAAATTACTCTCTCTTCAAAAACAGATTGCACTCGTTCTGTTGAGATTCGGGCTATGTGAGCTGTAGCTCCGTCCTGTTGATAATAACCTTATATCCATTCTAACTGCATCTACCGTTTGTTCGAATGTGTTGTTGCAATAACATTCCGCATTCATAGTGGTGCAACGCGTTTCAAAGAATATGTGCCGTCGCGTTCTTTTGCGCAAGCAGGAGAATAGGAGTCACTTTGAACATACACATTAGGCTCAATTAGTGTTGCATTTGATTAAAGATTATCCACTGCAAGTTTGACGTCGGTATGTTTAGTGGTTTACATATCTTTGGGTGAACTGACTTTTGGATCACCCTATATTTAAGTGTGCATGGGCGCAACCGTTATATTCTGTTTTGGAATACTCCATGTCTTCTTGTGTAGGTGACACCAGTGTTCAATTTGCATACCCCATGACTTTTGGCCTTTGTGTATGTATGGGAGCAAGGAAAACAAGAAATTAAGCCTCCCGAGGAAGGTATAGGAAAGTAGCGGGAGCCCTGAGTTCATCTATTTTTTTATTCCTTCGTCTGCACTTTTTAACCCCCCATTTTTTTAAAATCAAAAATTGATTTTCTCGAATCTTGTATTTAGAAAATATAAAAGAACCCTATCTTCTTTCCTTTCTGATCATTTTCGCTCGAAAGATTTATGACACTCCATATGTTGCCATAGTTCTAAAGACCAAGTGATTGCCTTGACGATGCAGAGATTAAATATGAGGAGGCCCCGATTTCTGCCTCTGAAGACAAGACATTTTATCAACACGGTATACATCGACTTGTATCACGTTTCGAAAAGGTTATCTAGCGTTTTGTTGACTACTTCGATAAGTAATGTCCTTTTAGACATACTGTGTCTTGGTGTTTCATTTGCAAAAGCGACAGAAATTTTTGGATTAGCTTATACCTGACAAAAATGCACCAAATATTAGCTGCATCTTTGCAGAATAAAGCCAATAGCTATATCCCAAAGTTTCCACGTTTACATTTTATTTCTACCAATAACATTGATCAACAGCCAAAATGCTCACGGAACCCAATTAGATGTTTCTTGTAGTATTTTAATGCCAATTACAGAAATGAAATCGAAATTTTTCTATCACGCACCAATTTTTAGAAATCGCCATATTAATTATTAGGAGCTTTCGCATAAAAGCTACTTATAAGAATGCGCCCTTGGTCTGTACGTTTATCCGGCCGTCTGGCCACCGTTTGCACGATAACTTGAAACGTATTAACCTTTTCAAATTCTGTTTTCAGAAATATGACCATCAAAGTCTTAGCTCGGCCGTATCAACTTTTCAGAATTTTTCGTGGACCCCTTCAAGTCGAATTCACGTGCTAAAACAGTGAGTGTAAAGAATTCAAAGATACTGGCATGTCATATAACAATGGATTTGTCAAGAAGGAATATATTGTTACTTTCTGTTCATCTTCTAAGCATTATTAGCATCGGCGCGCGCACGTGAAATCGCTTTGTCGACGCACGATTGCTCAAGTGCTCATAATCTGTAAGCTTATTTTTAAGTAGCGGAAAAATGGAGCTACTTATAGGGCTTTTTCACTACGCGTCATCATGACGTCAATGCCGCCATACTGGATCACAAAAAAGTCGTTACTCTCTAGGTTCGCTTTCCCAATCATCGCATTCACTCAAGAAATCGGTTAAGCATTGTTGTTAAGTATTGTTGTTTGGAAGATTCGTATAATACGCTGACCTTGCCATAGCGAATAGCGTGCGAAAGCGTTTTTGTTATCCAACATGGCTGACCTGCTAATAATGATCCAAATCCACAGTGCATTATAAGGTCACGTGCTGTAAAAGCTCTATTGGTTTTATTTTACACACAATTTGAATCACCCGTCATCATTTCTACATTTTTTGAATTTGAAATTCGGAACGTAGCTTACTATGGGCATGTGCACCTTCACTATTTAGTTTGGTTTTGATTAGCCCACTAAGGTCGGAGTTTTGGGGGTGAAAATTAGAGGGGACCAAAAGGTCTAGGCGTATTCATGCAAATGAAGGAGTGAAATTCGGTATGCAGATTCCTATAAGCAAGATCTCCATTATAGGAAGATTTTTTTTTCTCGAGGTATCCATGCCTTCCCGACTCGATGGCGGAAATGCATCGAAAAGATGGGGACTACATTGAAGAATAGCGTACCAACTCTGTCTGTAATAAAGGAGCTGTAAAAATATATTTCCAGTTTTCATTTGACTGACTCTCGTAAGTAGAATAAGAATGGAGCTACATATTGGTTTTATAATGTCAGGCCGTCCCCTTCATAATTTCTAAATTTTTTAAGTAGAAGGTTGAAATTCGGAATGTAGCTTACTATGGGCATGTTCATCTGCACTATTTAGTTTGGTTTTGATTGGTATACGGGGGTCGGAATTACGGGGGTGGGATTCAGAGAGGGCAACATATCTGTGTGCTATTTAGGTACGTAAAGGCGTAAAATCAAATATCCAGATTTCTCTAGGCAAGATCTACATTACTATGAAGTTTAGGCCTAATTGTTCCAGTGGGATCGGATTTGCGGGGGTGGCATACTTGGTTCTAAGGCATGTGATATATCATACGTTGGGAAAAGATGAGAAAGGAAAAGAAGATACGAGGTTTTTTATATTTTTTACATATACGTTCGAGAAAGTCAATTTATTGATTAAAAAAAACTTGGGGAGAGGTAAAAATTACAGATAAAGGGGTAAAAATAGATGACTTGCCTTATCCTACTCGGCAGGGGGGGAGGGTTAATTTCTTTTTAATAAACGTATAAATGTATTTCTGCTTCACTGCTAAAGATCCTCCTTGGAATGTTTACAAGATTTTATTTCAAATATCTATGCCTATTTCGCAAGATGTGCATATTACGTAAAAAACTATCCCCTGGTAAGTAATTTCAAATACGTTTTGAAATGTGACAAACAGTTAAACGTTGAGCTTTCAGCATATTAGACTCGTTTTGCTGAAGACTTTGTTTTGTATATGGCATCTAGAAGGTACCACATTTTCCCTGGTACCGCCTCTTCATGATAGAAATATCCTGGTGGAACCTTTCTCCATGTTCATCAATTACCCTCACCTAGATTGGCAGGAAAATAGTCCAGATGGGAATGCAGGAAATGAATCTTTAGTGACATATTGCATCATAATTTATAAAATGCTTGCAGAAGCTCATTAACAAGTTAGCGTAGTCGGGTTCCTAGTTCATTCCCAAGAACCCGTGCGCTACAACCTTCAGAATATTCCAGGCTGTTAGTTCCATTGAGTTCAGCAGAAAAAATACTACCACAATCACCCATTTTCATTCCGTGAACAAGAAAAATCTTAAATATTGTCGGCCAATATAATCAAGTATTTGTATAAAACATTACTTGATTTATGAAGGGAGAATTGACCCTCCCCCCTGGTTACGCCCATTGTAGGACTCGTCCATTTTTTTTCTTTCTCATCGGAAATCGAAAGATATCGAATCTCATACACAATTTCTCCATAGTAACATGTATTAAGAAAATGTAATCCTAAATTTTTTGAAGATATTAATTCCGTGTCTTTATACAACTTGTACATATATGTTGTTTATCTTTTGCTGATTAAAATTCTGCTTAAAAAGTAGATCGATGTCTCCTTGTCGATATAATACTTAAGAACGGGCAAAATATATATTACTTAATCTGCAATCTATATATAAATACGGCAACACATTTTTTGTTATGTGTTAACGTGGACGAATACGCATGAAACTTATATGGTTGGAAAGTTCCTGTGCTCTAGATGTGCATAATATATTTTGTTTGCGTATTTGTTCACGATAACACAGGTAAAAAGCGTTTCA
The DNA here is from genome assembly GCA_023313115.1 of Rhysida immarginata. Taxonomy (NCBI): domain Eukaryota; kingdom Metazoa; phylum Arthropoda; class Chilopoda; order Scolopendromorpha; family Scolopendridae; genus Rhysida; species Rhysida immarginata. The sequence continues at coordinate 3,646,139 of JAHWFO010004193.1, forward strand.
AAAAGGTAACATTAAGGAATAGGTTGTGCTCCATATTTTAAAACGCATGTAGCATTGCCTTTTTATTGTTTTTTTAAATAATAAATATCAAATTAACTCAAATCATTGTTGATGTTCATTTGAAAGAATTTTAATTGTTGTGTTGTTGATGCTCATTTGAAAGCATCAGAAAACCGTATAACGAATACTCTGCAGCTTTTGAAAGACAACGAACTGATTTCAGCACCTGGAGGTCCCCAAGTATAATATAGTACCTATAATGTACCTATACATTATTCCATAGAAACAACGGCTTAAAAATTGTTATTAATCAACTATTCAAAAAATTTCTATAATTAGTAGGTAAGCATTTTATGTATTTTTCGTCGTTTTCTAAGCTATTTTAAGATTTTTTTTCATACACTTTGAAAGTAATGTTTTTAGTTAAAAATAAAATAAATACCAATTATGAAGTTTTTGATTTTTATTTACTTTTTAAAAATTTTGTTAACACTCTCTCTTATCGATTTTTGGTCCTAAACAGAGCTTAATTTTCTACAGTGGGACGGGGGGAGAGACGCAGAGACAGGGAGGGACAATTTAGCTTAAATATAAATATTATATTTAGATAATAATTCGATAGATATATTAAAAGATACCTTTAGATTGCTTTAAATATTATTCCGAGAAATTTTCAAAGTTATCATTGCGGTGAAATGAATCGGGAGTGTCAGAATTGTCATGCAAAGCGTTTTGGATATTTATTGTGCTATCTATTTTTCATTCTTCAAAGTTTATTAATAAGCAAGATTGAGGCTAGAACAATTACACATATATTTCTTTTCTCTCAGAAATGTAATCGAATTTCGATCATTGGGGGATCCTAGTAAAAGTAAATATTATGAAGTTACACTTTTTTTTAAATGTTAAAATCAACAATAAAGGGATTATTGGTCTTCGTTAAGTCTAAAAAAAACTGAATCAGAATATTTTTTGAAAAATTCATAAATTTGTAATCAGCCCATCCAAAGAAATGAACTTTTAAATAATGAGGTATCCTCCTTCTGCATGAGCTTCCCAAGGAGGTGAAAGCTCAACTCAGAAGTCCTGTAAAAAGGGAACCTTTAAGTGCAGTATAAGGGCTTTAATAACCCGCGTCTAAACTTAGTGACAGCATTGTAACATGTAAGTCCTTCTGTTGTAAACAGGGTTCAGGCAAATAAGCGGATATGTTTTTCATCGTTCCTTTCCCCTCTGTAAAATGTAATAATCACCACCTATCAGACATTGTCTGCTGCATAGTTACATCCACATTTTTCAACAATATGTCTGTCAGATAAAATATCTTTTAGGAAAGCTTAATTGTATGGGCTTTCGATACAAAAATGAGCTACAGTGTGATTGTAAAGAAGTAAGCGGGACGACGACTCAGTTGTTAGCAAGGTTATCAATAGGTGTAAGCGACTATATCAATCGGACTTGGGGATTTCGAAGAAAACATGTACGCGAACTGACCCCAGCAAACATGTTATTATTATTATATTGATTGTTTGTTTAATTATTGTTGTTATTATTGAATAGTGCATCCAAATAGGGATGAGATAAACAAAACCTTAAAATCATCATTAAATATGTAGTACCAGTTGATTCGATCGTTAAAATATACCCCTTGTGGTAATATTATTAACGCAGCCGAGATGATAAAGGCAGTTACACTGGTGTCTATATATTAAAGGAAGTTCAAATATGAACTGTTCAGGTGACAAAATTGATAGGGGACCAAACTTGATAGGGGGGGGGGGGGCGGCGCGATGCGAATGCGAAGTTTTTCCTAATATTATTGTCACGAGCGTCATTCGATCGTAGGCACAAATAAAAAATATACAAGGTGCGTTCGAAAATTTCGGTGAATGGTCCCATAGTTGAATAATCCCACTGGCTAGGATGTTGCGCTCACGCAGACGCAGTGAGAGACGTGGCAACTAGTACGCCCTAGCGTCCAAATCACGACAGTTAAGCGGAAGTGCGCGCTACGACCAATTTAACGCGTGAGAAAACGTGTTATTGCGAAATGGAGCAACGCGTCAACATCAACTTTTGCTTCTAATGAGGCAAAACGGCGACGGAGACACATGAAATATAAGCGAAAGTGTACGGTGTGGAAGCAGTGACTAAAAAGTGTGTTTTGAGTGGTTTAAACGCTTTAGAGACGGAAGGGAACATGTCGAGGTACCTGGAGACTTCTTCTTATTTCCCCGCCTCAAAGGAGTCCTGAATGGTCTACGTTTTGCCGACAATGCGGAGATCCAACAACATATGGCAACGGTGCTTCGAGCGATACCGAAAAAAGCGCTTGCTGACAGTTTCCAGCAGCTATACAACCGATGTCAAAAGTGTGTTGTAGCTAATGGCGATTACTTTGAATGCTAGTAAAGGTATTTTGTTCGTATCTCTTGTTTCCTTTATTTTATGAGCCCATTCACCGAACTTTTTCAACAATAGTAGCTTGTATAGGAGCCCGCGTGAGGGAGTGGCTAAGGAGGCTATAAAAAGTTGTAAAACGGAAGTGGAAAGAGAGAAGAGTTCGAGTCCAGCGACGAAAAAGGTTGAAGGAAGAGAGAGAGAGGCAGTTTCTCTCATCGAAATGGAGGAGAAGAAACATTTCAATGGAAAAACGAAGAAACGAGAATGTTATCGAAAAAAGAAAGCTGTGATGAACGGACTAGATTTTTGAAAACTGTACTTTATGAGGAAGCATTAACGTAGGAAAACGGCAATAATGCAGGCAAAGCCGACGAGAAAGTTAGGGGTTTTATTGGACTCTGATGTTTTTCCGTATTGTAACGCAGTTAAAGAGTTAAAGCTTGATAATAGTCGTAGATTTGCTTTTTCACAACGGACAGTTTCAGTCTCCTCAAGAATTTCTTCTATGCATATGCTTCCTTCACCCTCGCTCTCTGAATGGGCTTTGAAATAAAATTTCTTCTAGAATTTTTATCTGAAGAGGGCTCGGGACACAGAAATGGGCTTTCCAATATCGTAGGATAAAAGGAAATTTTCCTTGGAGCCTGAAAGCCTTTTTCACAGCAAAACTCGGACAATTAAAATTATTTTAGCTTACTTTCTGTTTTACAAACGACATTGTTGGTTTTGCTCCATTACTCATCCGGATTTTTCACATCTCAATAATTTTTCTTTTGAACTTTACTTATTGGAAAAGAATGACAGTATGATTTTTATTGAAACAGAGGAGCCTACTGATCGATAAAATTGGATAATTATCTTTTCTGTATGGACGGTGTCAACATACTGCATATGGGTACAGTTATTGCTCTCTGGACTTTTGATTTATATTTGCATATATATTTTATGTAGTTTATTTTAAGAAAATTGGAAGTTGATTTCTCCTCATCTAATTATGCCTTTTGTATCTGCTTAAATGTTGTCAAATTATGAAAGTAGATTAATGACCACTAAATTTCGTTTTTGTCTTTTCTTGAAAAATTAGTTGGATCCTGGAGAGCTATCTTGGAATGGATTTTTCTGCTGCGCAATGTGGACTGCTTTAAATAATAGACCAATCTACTATCTACTAGGGCAATGAAACATTTACATTTTTCTCTAAATCTCTGTTCTAACCGTTTAAACAATAGTTTGATTTGAGTTAACCGTTGTTTAAATTTATGACTTTTAATTGTTAATTATAAAATTTGGAATTATACCATAAGCACTTATGTTAATAATTAAATGGATAGAAACTCGAGTAGAGTTGTGAATGTAATAAATGTTACTTTATCATCAATGAATTTCTTTTTGCAAGGAATTTATTGTGCTCATTCTTCCTCTATACTTCTGAATTTAAGTAAGCCATTTTCTTAAATTTTTACGTGACAATTATCCCAACACAAAAAATCAAAAAATAAAGATGAAAAAATGAACACTTCCAAAACCTGTGTAAGGCGACCTGGAGTATAATCCAGCAGTTTGTAGATGGTATCAAGGGAGCTAATATGCCGTATGATCCTCCCTCCACGCAAGATGCGCAACACAGCGGCATAAAGGCACAAGAGAATCAAATTTTGGGGATTAATTTCACACATCAACCAAAGCTGCTTTCGGTTTGTCACCCCCCCCCCCCCCCGCATTCGAGATTGTGGAATACGTCCAGCAACACGTCTATTCAGAGCGTCCCATGATGTTCAACGGGATTAAGGCCTGGGGAACGTGCAGGCCATTCCAAACGATAGATTTCGTTATACAGCATCTACTCGTCAACCAAACGAGCCTTATGCGGACGGGCATTGTCGTCTATGTAGAGGAATTCTATACTAACAGCTAGAAAGCCGCTGATTAAGGGCATTTTTCCCGATAAACCTCGGCAGATTACGGATCCCCTTGTCCAGATGTCTACAAGAGCCCATCATGATGATTGCCCCCATCACCACAACGTCTTGGTGTGGATTGTTTCATGTTTATGGTGACGAAAATACACTTACTGTAAGTCTAATGGAATCCGTTTCTTCACTACCTATTGTGATCTATGTAATAGCCCTTTCTTCTAGCAATCGTTTGACTTCTTAGTTTCCACTATAAGAGACTTCTACGGAGAACAGCGAGGTCGATTCTGTTCCACTTCTCTTGGCAGGCTTTCCATAATATATAAAGTGTTCTCGGACGTCATATATGAAGAGCTCTTTCAAGGAAAACGAATCCACAAAAGTACAGAGTGTTGCAGATAACTACAGAGCAGTATAACGGGAAGCCTACCCGCTCGATTGCAGGGGCCGGCTCGGTCGATTGGCAGAATGGAGGGAGATGAAGGTGGCCTGCAGCAGCCAGCCGTTTCCACAGTCGAGGAGGGAGGGGGTGAACGTCAAAACTGTCATGTTTTTGATAAAATTACCCAATTATCATTTGATGTTGAGCCGGCCCCTGCAATCGAGCGGGTAGGCTTTCCGTTACACTGCCCTGTAGTTATCTGCAACACCCTGGGATGAAGCATCGGGTGACTTGACTGGGATGTCTGAGAATGATCCCAGTTTCCTATTCCATTGGAGCGGAGTACTGGACAATCGAGGTAGCAGTGTGGTTGGATGCTTTGATACACGTCCTTCGCCCTAGAGTCATATAACCGTGGGATATGGTTACGATGTATCGGTTCCAAGACATTTCCTGATAGTAGGCAGCATTTATTTTTGCGTTAGATCCCGCTTTTTTGCTGGTCAGATGTCCATTGTAGCTGTACCTAACAACCACCATGAATTTTTTCGGAAAAATCCTTGCAATGATGCACACATTCAAAGTGAGTCGTATCCAACTTGTTGTCGATAAAAAATTGCCCGTGTATTGCCATCTCACTATAAATAGACCCAAGCCTCATCCAAGTTGATTATGTTCTTCCATTTGTCGCCTGCCAAATTGTGTTCATACAGTTTTTTGCTGCTGGTTCGCCTCTTTGCAATGTGTCTTGCAATAAAGCGTAAATTCGGGTCTTATGAGGGCGTTCTTATTTCAATATTTGACGAATAATACGGTTACTCATGCAACGTAAGTTCCAATCTTGCTTGCAAGACCTGTTGTGCTGGTAGACTTTCCATAAGGACTAGTCTCTTTACTGTTCGAATGTTAGCCTAAGTAAGAGAAGAGCGTTTAGCATCGTTGTACTACTGATTGTTTGGATCCATTTGTCTTCTGCGTTTGATAACTTTTGTAATATCATTCTTGAAAACAATGAAACCTTTTCCCTTACACTGTTCAATTATTGTGGAATAAGAGTAACAGCGTCCGTCTTGAGTAAAACGAAGACCAGAATGACAAGTTCGATTGTTACCAATCTCACTTGTAAATTTCACGAGCCTCGTGCATTTCAATCCTGTGCTACGACATAATGTATTTACCTTTTTTCGTTTTTATTTTTTAAATAATAGAAGTTGATTTGAATAATCTATTTTATGAATTAAGAATCGGCCTTTGAATAAATAAGCACCATTTGTTGCTTTCTTGGGTGCGTGCAACGAAGTCTGAATGACAGAGGACGCTTTGTGAGAACATCGCCACCCATTAATTTTCCCATCATTTAGTAAAACTAAATTGTTATTATTACTATTCTATTATACCCGGAATCAAAATAAAATACCGAGTGCCAAGTATCATTAAAAAAATGACAAGGATATAATTAGCCATTATTGTCGATTTTTTCTTCTTCATGGTACATCGTAAATTTATTTCAAAGGATAAAATGAAATAATTAGTGCTTACTCGTTACTTTATTTTTCAATTTAGATATTCTTTATTGTAGTTACTTGTAATTTAAAAAGACAAAAGTTTAACCAATACCATCTAGCTCGCTTTTATTTGCTTTTTCTTTATTAGGCGTTTTTTTTTTTCAATATTATCTGACCAATGCATGACACAGCATTTTGGGCATTTTAATTGCCTTTATTTCTTTCATTGGAGAGATTAGACGTTCGTAAAGACTTTTGCGGAAAGAAATGAATTAAAAACCAAAAAGAATAAATTGTCGAATACAATTAACCGACAAGCTCATTCCAGTTTCCGGAATTTATAACGAGAAAATAATAAACTTTTACAGATGAAGAAGTTCAAAATTGGAAAAAGCAGGGGAAAAAAAAACTTCTTTCCTTTTTGCGGTTTTTTTTACAGAACTGTCGTGGCAAACAATAAGAATTCGGTGCATTTCCTTTCTATTAAATAGTTTCATCTACTTTCAACGAAAACATTTTCCTATGAGAGAACAAAAAAAAAAAAAGTTTTCTTTCTAACTGCGAAACAAAACAGGAAACGGAAAGAAAAAAAGAATGTAATGGAATGGCCTTGTTGATGCGGTTGAGTTGCATTTCTTTTTTAACTGCGGAAGAGAAGCAAACATGTAAAAGGCCAAAGTAATAAAAAGACATCGTCGAAAATTTATTAAAAGCTTAAAGAGTTCCACCAAGTTCGTGTATTATGCAAACAGTCCTTTTGATTATTTTTTTTTGCAGTTTTCAAAACAGAAATCTATTTAAATATGCGAAACATACTAATACTTAGATTAACCGAAGAAAATTTTCATTATTCCCTATACTTGTTAATAACACAGTAAAGCAACAGCGGTTATGGAAGTTTCTTACGCTCTGTCGGAATAAATAGTTCTTGGTCATACTCTTACATCATAAAATACTTTAAATATTACATTCAGCTCAATAACGAGAACCACTAAATAAATGGAGCCAGATACTGTGGACTGTCGTCAGAAGAAAAGGGAAGAAACCACTATTCCATATAAAATATTTAATCCGATGGATATGGAATATTAGCTTGGCTGCAAAAATGTACATCCATCGGATTAAATATCTTATGTGGAATAGTGGTTTCTTCCCTTTTCTTCTAACGAGAACCACATCTCTAGCTGGAACCACCAGCTATGTTAATGCTGTATGGGGGTTTGTTGTAAACCATAACTGTTGTTGTATACGAAAAAATAAATCTAAGTAGGAAATGGGCTTTCCTTTATTTCCTACTTATATTCAGTGTTCTCATCCACAGTTTCTCGGTGACCCTTCTGCCTATTCATATCTAATCAACTTTATCCTTATGCAGACATGTAAAAAGTTAGAAACACTAACAAAGTGGCTTTTTTGTTCATGCTTGCTCATTATTATTTACAAAACAAAGTTTGTAAAACAAAAAGGTAGCAATACAATTCTTAAGCAAGAAAGTTGAATAAATAACGGAGATGAGCATCTACCATGAACTTTCAGACCATTTTCTGAAAACAGAAGTGTAAAGAAAAATTAGAAACATTGATGACACACGTATAGAAGTTTTTAGGAAGGTTTTAGATATCTATCTTTCTGTTTCTTTAAAATAATTTGAAAGATTCTGTCTTTGAAATTTACCAAATTGTATTGCAAGTTCTCAATACGAAGATGTCAAAATTTATCGTATGTTTTTCCTCTAAGATGATACTTAACTTTTACCGCTAAGAATCATGAACGTTAAGAGGAAATGAAATTTACAATTAATAGATGTCAGACAAAAATAGAATACAGAAAATGCCAATCGCATATCAGAGATATATGGGCATTTTGGAGGATGAATGATGAACGCCTGACTAAAGGAAATATGAGAGAGGGAAGCAAACAAATGTGTGACGAGATCAAATAGAAAAATAAATCTTATATTAGTTTTATGATTTTTCGCTATAACAAATTATTTTCATTATTTAAAGCGAAGTAGATAGACAAAGGCGTAAGTTCTTGTTAAGATGGGCATAATTTCTAATTTAGGTGTATTATCTTCATTATACATTTTTTACAGAAACGTAATTGGGTATCCCTAACAGTAGGTTAATGAATTGTGTTGCGGTGGATCACGTACTACGGTGTTGGACCGCCGGTGCTTGCTTGTGATAACAAGAGATCACAGTCATATTGTAATATTCTAGACAATGAATCCCAACACTGCGGAATGGATCCCTGTTACTTCCAAGAAAACGATGCTAGTGTTATATCTACTGTTACTATGCGATGGTACAGGGTGACAATAATTGTTATTGAGCTACGTGAAAAAAAAACTTGATAACTTTTGAATAATTGACGAGATTCAGTTAAAATTGGCGGTTGAATGCAGGGCATGTTGGGATTTTTTGGATGTTAAAATGGTTTGGTTTAGCGATGAAGCCCACTTTCATTTGGATAGGTAAGTCAATAAGCAGAATTACCGCAATTGGGGGACTGAAAATGCTCATTTCGCGATCGAGAAGTCTCTCCACCCCAAACGGGATTTGGTGTGCAATGTCAAGTCGCGGAATAATCGGTGCGATATTCATTGAAGGCAGCAGGATTAGGTTAGGATTGGCGATTATAATAATCGGTGCGATATTCATTGAAGGTTTCATATTCATATATATATTCACGACCTACTGGATACTAACGACCTCTTCATTTAGCTGATTTCCATTCTTGTTCCAGGCAGACAAAAATATTTAAAATTCTCCGATCACTATCATCGTTTCTCGGGAAATTTCAAGCTTTTTTCCTATCTAAATTGAATAATAAATATTCTTTTAAATAAATTGTTCTCATTTTATTTTTATAAAAATTATTAAATTAAATATTATCATAACATTACAAATTTTATAACAATATTCAAAATTTACTCAAGATAGTATGACATTTCTATATCATAGCCTAGAATCCTCTATCATTGTAGGTTATGGTTCTAATTTTACAAATATATTATTGTATCAATTTCCTTTTAATTTTCGTCTAAATATTGAGAATTAATTTTTTTGATCAAATGCTTTATTTCATATAGCTCAATAATTGTCACCCTGTATGAGGAGAACAGCGTTAAACGCTTGGATTGGCCTGGACAGAGCACTGATCTCATCCAATATGCATCTCTGGGACAAATTGGAAATGCGGAAATATCGGGAGCAGCGGCCAACATCCATTATCCACCTATATGGGATTTTGCCAGGAATGGCGGAAAAGTCCAGTGGAGGTTCTCCAATAATTAGTTTCCAGTATGTTTAAAAGGGTGGCTGCTGTTATATCCACAGAGGTGGCGGCACCAGGTTCTGACCAGTTAAAAAACCCAGACAAACATTTGGTGTAGGTGCCCAATTACTTATTGGTAGATAGTGTACTTTGAGATATTAAATATATCAACAAATATATAGTAGTTTTGGAAATGTAAGATCTTAGACGTCATTTTTAGGGTAGGGACGTCATAGAGATAGTATACTTTATACCCTCATGCGCGTCTGTGAGTTGCTTTTTTTCACTCAAGCCTCCTCGCAACCGCTCGTTGCAGCCTATTGTTGAAGACCCAGAATATTAGAAAATTAGAGCATTTTTAAAAAATTTTCCCTAACTATCCCTACTTATTGAGCGCGATAAAGTGAACTCTGCCATTTTACCTTACAGCATGAGAACTCTAAAAGTGTTTTGGTATTTTTCATTGAATACTCCTATTTAACAAATTTAAATGCGCAACTTCATTATTAAAGATTCAATATTTAACAATTGTATTCAAAATAGGAATATATTAAAAGCATTTATAGGAATTTCTAAAGCTGTAGAAAGGCGGAGAATCTACACTGCTTTGCAATGAAATTGGCCCCCCAACAAGGAGTTATCCGACCTTATCCATATTTAGTGGGGGGGGGGGGGGTCGTCTACACCCGACTAGTAAACGATTAGATGCATGCTCACGGGACATGACCATTTGGGTTCGTACAGGGTATTCGGGTGCTGTATAGGCTCATCAGTTGACAACTGTGCGGGACGTTCCATGCAGTAGGGAGTAAGCAACTTCCTCGTGAACGTACATTACTGAAATCCGCACAACGGTCTCAATGCCGCGACGACGACAACGACAACCGTTCACGCAATTAACAGACTTTGAACGAGGTCGGATTATTGGCCTCTCCGAGGTTGGATGGCCAACCAGACAAGACTGCTGTCCATATGTCGCGGGACGCACGGACGGTAGGGCGATGTTGGAGGCAATGGCGAAAGGAAGGCACACATGCCAGAAGACCACGCTCTTGGGTCCTAGAGAAGCACGTCAGCTCGTACCGATAGGCGGATACTGCGAACAGCGCTAGCGGGCAGAACCATCACCCTGCGGCATCAGCGCGACAACAACACTATTCCCGGTACTGCTCCAGTGTCAATACCGATAATTGCACGCCGGTTACACGCCGCGACAATGTCTGCCAATGTTGTGTCTTCTTTTAACACCTGAGCACCGCGCGATACGACTGCAATGGTGTCGTGAACGAGTGGGCTGGCGAATGGAATGGCGCCCGGTGGTCTTCAGCGACGAATCCCGCTTTTGTTTGGACACCGACAATGCATCCGGTATCGCCATCGTGGGCCAACACCCGGGATCATGGTCTGGGGTGCCATCGGCTACGATACTAGAACGCCTTTAGGCACCCTAACAGCAGCACGGTACGTCACAGAGATTCTGCAGCCCGTATTACTGCCCAATCTGCACACCATATCCGGCGCAGTCTTTCAGCAGGAATCTCCATGAACTGACACAGCAGGTTCACCAGGCCTGGGCAGACGTACCCCAAGATGACATTCGCCGCCTGTATGATCACCTACACCTGCGGCTGGAAAAATGCATCGCCGCTAGAGGTGGTGCCACAACCTACTAATGCCGCTTTCCGTTGGGACACCCTGTAGAAACGAGTGCGCGTCTTGGCTCCATAACGTAATAAAGGTGTGTTGAGATGCATCTCTTGCTGTATACCTACTTTTGGCTCATTCGGATAACTCCTTGTGGATGGGGCAACTTCATTGCAAAGCAATGTATTTACGTCACTGTGATTAACAATATGCTAGGCAAAGCTCTCAAAACATAATGAACAGAAGGAAAGATCATTTCGCTCATATGAATATGGTAGATCGGAGAGATCGAGTGTCGTAAAACGTGTTAGAAGCATCTCACAGTATTTAGTTTAGATAATAAGTTATTTAGATCTATCAGTTCAAGAAATAAAATTAAACAGTTTGAGATCACTGAACTACATAAAATGGATTCCAACAAAGTTAGTAAAAGCTGACAAAGGATGTTGTGTTAAATTTGTCGAATCTCAGATTTTAATATTCCTGTTTCATCATCTCCTAGAATTATCTCATGTGTTATTTGTATGCCATCTCTGATTGGTGGTTCCTTCTGCTGAATTTAACCAATGAGCTATTGATCTTGATCCTTCCCCTTATTGGTTTCCCAATCTGCAGGGTGTATCTAAACATTTGTACCACCCCCCCCCGGCGGGGGGGGGGGGTTAGAGTTCCTCGGATCAAAACAAGACAGAATGTCCCTATGCACATACAGACATAGGATGTATGTTATTAAGTTGCATGCGACGGCGTTACAGGATGTACGTTTTCGACATCACAGGAGATGCTCTGATGTTAAAAAAGTACTCACTGTATAATTTTAAATAAATTTTATGGCAGTCTCAGTCGTGCCATTCAGAATGAAGACATAGCCTTCGAAACATGTATACAACGATTCTTAACGCGGATGGTTTTTTTGTTTTAGGGTTAAAGATTTTTTTTTCTACCGTTAATTTTACACCACAGCTCGTTCTTACTATTTTTTATGAATTCTCTATTGCATCGATTAATTGCATCTTACAGACTGGAAACTAATCCTTCTAATTACTATTTCCTCAAATTACAAACTCACAAAAAAATTTTGTATAATTTTGTGGGCTATTTTGAAGATTTAATTAAGAAGCATTCATGATTCAATTGTAGAGTAGCAACACTTTTGAAAACTTTTTTTGAAAAAGTTATTAGACTAAAAGAATTCATGAAATTTAAGAGAGACCACGAGTACCACGAACACAAATTCTAGTCACAAAATGGGAAAGTCTTGTATGTCTGAATAATACATTTCTGCTTTCATTTCCTGCCCGAGGTATTGCTTTCTTATTTTCCTCTCTCGTTTCCAATAACGTAATCAGAAAATTCAATGCTGGGAATGAAATCACTTCCGAAAAGTTTTAATATCCAAGGTATTATTAAAATTGTTAATATAACGCCAACAAACCACACATCAAGAAAATTTTAATAAAACGTAATATAAATCAAATTTTATACCAAGAAATCCCATTAAATATTATGTCCACAATTTACAGATTCACTGTTACGTTCCATTATTCCAACAGCAAATTAAACAATGATATAACAGTAAAACTAAAAGCATTTGTGCAAGAAGAAACCGATTTTCAAATAATGTTAGATGCTTCAAAATTGTAATCACAAAATCACTTTTTATTAGGTAACCATTGTTGCAAAATGAAATCGGATAAATGATTTAGACTAATTTTAGGGTGCTGTACAACTTTCCAGTTGATTTTCTATTTCTAAGGGAGTCGCTGACCACGACGAATTGGCTAAAATTCAAAGGTATCTGGGTAACCTAATGAATATGTTAAAGGGTAGTGGCAAAGTGTTGCCGCAGACCACTCAAACTGAGACAAGGAAATAATCATGGATAATTGACGATTTCTGAGACAGATGCATTGACCATAAAGGATCTCATTATTTATAAGGAGCTTTAGCATAAAAGCTACTTATAAGAATGCGCCCTTGGTCTGTACGTTTATCCGGCCGTCCGCCGTTTGCACGATAAATTGAAAACGAATTAACGTTTTCAAATTCTGTTTTCAGAAATATGACCATCAAAGTCTTAGCTCGGTCGTATCAACTTTTCAGAATTTTTCGTGGACTCCTTCAAGTCGAATTCACGTTCTAAAACAGTGAGTGTAAAGAATACCAAGCTAATGGCATGTCATATAACAATCGATTTGTCAAGAAGGAATACATTGTGACTTTCTGTTTATCTTTTAAGCATTACTGATATCGGCGCGCGCACGTGAAATCCCTTTGTCGACGCAGGATTGCTCAAGTGCTCATCATCTATATTATTCAGTAGCGAAAGAATGGAGCTACTTATTGGTTTTATAATGTCTTAACTGTGTACCCCTTCATAATATCTACATTTTTTGAGTTAAAAGTTTGAAATTCGGAATATAGCTTACTATGGGCATGCCCATCTGTACTATGTAGTTTGGTTTTGATTGGTACACTGGGGTCGGAATTACGGGGGTGGAATTCAGGGAGAGCAACATATCTGTGTGCTATTTAGGTACGTACAGGCGTAAAATCTAGTATCCAGATTTCTCTAGGCAAGATATACAGTACTTAGAAGATTAGGTTCAATTGTTCCAGGGGGGTCGGATTTGCGGGGGTGGCAATCACTTGGTCCTTAGAACAATGACAACATATGGCATGTTATATATCATACGTTCGGAAATGATGAAAAAAGAAAGAAGATACGAAGTTTTTTACATTTTATACATTTACTTTCGAGAAAATCAATTTTCTTGATTTAAAAACTTGGAGGGAGGTAAAAAGTGCAGATAAAGGGGTAAAAATAGATGACCACATGATCTGCCACTTGCCTTCCCCTACTTGGGGGGGGGGGGGTTAATTTCTTTTTAATAAATGTATAAATGTATTTCTGCTTCACTGCTAAAGCTCCTACTTGGAATGTTTACAAGATTTTATTATTTAAAATAAACTGTAATTAATTTCTCTTTGAGACAGATATGAATATTACTTTTGATTAAATCATATTAAATCATATCAAAAGAATGGAGAATATGATTCTTTTGAAATATCTTCATACATATAACAAGTTATAAAAATTATTCTTGTTTTTAAAATGGTAAAATAATACGAGGGGCGATTGATAAATAAGGTCTCCATGGCTGTAACTTTTTTTATTTGTTAACCGATTTTCAAAATTCTTTTTGTATCTTATACTCACATTTGTCCTCTATGTCTCTATGTAATGCACTATTCACTTTTCGACATAGTCCCCATCCCTTTCCACGCATTGGCCAACTCGTGACTAGCTGGGTGAACCCGTCGGAGAGGAATTCCGGAGTTGTTGTGGACACCAGGATTGAATGGCAGCTTTGGACCCTCTTCTGGAGTACGATAACGTCCGCCCGCACACGAGTTATCACACACCAGAGGCGTTGCAGCGCCTACAGTTCAAAGATGAAAAATTGCAGTTCAAAAATGAAAGACTTTGCACATTGTGACTTTCACCACTTCCCAAAGAAGAAAGAGCCCCTTAAGGGACATGAGTTGGTTCTGACGGCGAGGTAAACGCTGCCATTCAATCCTGGTGTCGACAACAACTCCGGTATTCCTCTCCGACGGGTTCACCCAACTAGTCACGCGTTGGCGCAATGCTTGGAAAGGAATGGGGACTATGTCGAAAAGTGAATAATGCATTACATAGAGGACAAATGTGAGTATAAGATACAAAAATAATTTTGAAAATCGGTTAACAAAAAAAAAAAGTTACAGCCATGGAGACAATATTTATCAATCGCCCCTCGCAGATAAAGCAAAATTAAAATGAATTATCAAATGAGTTCTTCAATCATTTCACAAATTCTGCAAATTTATTCAAAAACTGGGTGTCTAAAAAATCTGGATAAAAACCTGTCACCTATATCACAATAATAAAATTTTCCTTTTTATTTACAAGAAACATCTTTTTTTGTCTCTGTCTTTTAATAAACTTAGAAAGCTGATTGTACGAACTGGCAAACTGTGAAGGAAACAGCTGTATGTTCTAAGAATACTGTGCACAATCACCTCAGAGACACTACTATTATCTAAAAAAGAAAGTGTAAAAAAACCTAACTGTTACACATCAACTTGCAAGAACATGTCCTTGCAACATGTGATAACATGTCCTTGACTGAAGTCACTTTTAAGATGTTATTGGCAGAAACTGCAGAAAGAACCGAAGACGTTTTTAGTCGGCAACAGGGTGGTGGCTCCATCATGGTTTGGGAAGCTTTTGGTTTTCATGAGACTTCCGAACTGCGATTATTTTTGGAAGACAGAAGTCGGAAGATTATCAACGCATCTTAAAACGTTATATTCTGCCCATTAGACAATGAATTGGTGGACCAATTGGATTTTTCAACAAAACAATGCTCCCATCCATTGTTCCAAATAACAATTACGAGTAGTATGGCTAGAAGCGCATCGTATACAAGTCATGGAGTGGCCAGCTAGAATAAATTCAGTATTTTAGTCATATAATTTTTTTTAATAAAAGTCAGTATAAAGTTCAATTTCTTCAGGCTTTGATTGTCCAAATTCGTGATTATTTACTACCCAGAGACACAGGATGTTTTCTTCGCCGTTGTTTAAATTTCCTCTTATGCTATTCTTCAATTGACTTAAGATGTTATACATTTTATGTGCCAGTGTACCCTTCTTCTACTTTTTCTCGAACAATCATCAGATATCTTCCTTTTTTTAACTTCCTAGCAACTATGAGGATCGTACAAATGAAAGCGAAAATTATTTATTTCATCCAAAGTGTATACAATGAATTTAAAAATACTTTCCAAATGCGTTAAGGCATTAATCCCACTGTGTAACAAGGCATGTAATTCCTTTATGGAAGAAGTCTTTCGGTTGCGTGTGGAACCATTCCCAAACCTCTTCCTTCACTTCATCGTCCGACTGAAATCTGCGGCCTTTCAGATGTTTCTTGAGATCCCCAAACATGTGAAAATCACTTGCGGATAAGTCGGGGCTGTAAGGTGGATGCTGCATTGCTTTCCGGTTGAACTTTTTGATGACGTCTACCGTTGCTTTCGAGGTGTGAGGACGCACGTTGTCGTGGAGAAGAAGGACTCCTTCTGTAAGAAGTCCAGGACGCTTGCATTTGATGGCCGCCCGCAGTGCCTTCAATGTTTCCCCATATCATGCGTTAACTGTGGTGCCTTTTTCAAGAAAGTCCAGTAAAATTAGGCCTTTGCGATCAAAAAACACGGTCAACATCACCTTCCCCATGCTGTTTGCGATTGCTTTTGATTTTTTTGGGGGTGGTGACCAATAATGCTTCCATTGACGACTTTGACGTTTGCTTTCGGGCTGGAAATGAAAGCACCAAGTTTCATCCCCTGTAACGATTCTGTCGAGAAAAATCTCTCCTTCTTGTTCATAGCGAGTCAAATGTTGCAGGGAGATGGCCATTCAAACTCAAAGTTGTTCTTATGTCAAATGATGCGGGACCCATTGAGCACAGATTTTTCTGTAGTGCAGATGGTTCCTAATAACGGAGTGAACAGTTCCACGACTAAGGCCAGTTTTAGCAACCACGACATCTTCTGTTTTCCTTTAAGACAGCGTCAATTTTGGCTTTGGAATCATCCGTGATGGCGCGGTTTGCTTGTCCAGGTCGTTGATCATCTTGCAATGATGACCGTCCCTCCGAAAACCTCTTGCTCCCTGCACAAACACGAGTGAAGGTTGGGCAGTCATTTTCATAGACGTTCTGCAGAATCTGAAACTCCTTCACATGTCAAAAAACGAATTACTGCTCTCTGTTCCTGTTTCATTGACTCCATTTTGTTGTTTGGACGAAGCGATCACTCGCAGAGCTTCGAAGCGCGAGCTATCCTCTTTCTCACGTGATGCAACACGTGCAATCTATTGTTCAATTTGCATGTGGGGTTTCGTAATTGTTGAAAATAAAAACTTACGATCCGACACGTCGTCTTTTTTTCCCCACCCAAATTTTCGTTTTCATTTGTACGACCCTTATAATTTAAAATAAGTTTCAATTCTATCTACAATTTTGATATTGACAATTGAATCACATACATTATGTGAACAGGAATTAATAAGCGGTGGCATTCCCTTTTGCTCTAATGGTATCCTCGACCCTCAGAGGAAGATTTTCCACCAGTTTTCGATAGTAAGAAGCTGTAATTTCCCTCCATTTCTGCCTCAGAGAACTGATTAGTTCAACCACGGATGAAAGATGGCGTACTCTCCGTTCCAATGCATCCCACACGTGTTCAATGGGATTGAGATCGCAGCCAATCCATTTCTTCAACCCTATCGTTTTGAAACCAGTCGTGTACAGACCTTGCATTTTGGCAAGGAACATTTTCATGTTGATACAGAAAATGCCCATCCCTGATCTGTTCCCACAATATGACAGCGTACAGTTGTCCAAGATGTCTCGATAAGTAACAGCATTCGTCGTTCCTATAACAGAAACAAGCTGGCCTATCCGAAGCATGAAAAAGAGTTCCATACAATGATGCCAGCTCCTCCAACGTTCTCCAGGCATCCGTCGAACCCAGCTTTGTCCATCTGATTGCCCGTGTGTACCGTGAATCATCATCCAATCTCCAGTTTCTGAGAGTTTTACGCCACTCCAATAACCGCCTGGATTTTTTGTCAGTGATGAAGGGCTTGTGAGCAGCAGCACGACCGTGAAAACCCAGGGAATGGATTTCCCGATGAATGGTGATTGTGCTAGCTACACAGGAAATAGAATTTCTGAACTCTGTGCAATTATTTCAGGAGACCTTCAAATGTTCCTGGTCGTACGTGCAAGCACTCGACGATGGCTGTCTGTTAATTTCTTGGGTCTGCCAGTTCGTGTTGCTCCCTGGGTCTTCCACTTAGCACTCTCAATAGCACTCTCAGTACGGGCTATTTGTAGAATGGTGAAAATCTCACATACTGAGTCGTTGCACAAATGACATCCTATGATGGTTCCACGTTGGAAGTTGCTGAGCTCTTTTAAACGACCCATATCTTAATAATACAATTTGGCACACTCCATGATTTATGAGGGGTATCCTTAAACTTTTGATCTCATTGTGTATAGTCCAACATCCCATGCAACGGATCACGAGGGATAAGTTCACTAGCCTTATTCTCTTTGCACAGGTCCTTTGTTTATCGCTCATATTTCCTGCTTAAAGTGCACTTTGTTCAACACGTGCTCAAGCAATATGTCAAACAAAAAAATATTATGATTCTTCTGAGGAAAATTAATTTCACATTAATTACAGAAAAGTTCTTTTAAAACAGTAATCCATTTAATAGCAACCTCAGTACGAGGCTAAATTTTACTTTTTAGCTGCTTTCCATGGCAATGCAGTGATTGACAGTTCTCATGATTCGCTGGATGGACTATATTTACTAAACAATAAATCGTTTAAATAAATTAAAATAAGTAAATTATCAAATAATTTCTTTTAAAATATCTCATTTGTCATTAATTTCTATGAATGGTTTTGGTAAATTATTTTCAATTAATCTTATAATCATTTGTATCCATTATATATTCGAATCATATTAATTAAGTAGCAGAAAATTATTCTATTTTATTTCATATTTCAACATATCTATCTTAACACGTTCTTAAAGATTTAGCAACACACAGTAACCAAAAAACCAAGTCTATAGATCTGGCCATGAAGGCGAGCAGTCGAAGGAGAGAAGTGCATCATGAATTAATCATTTGACCTTAGGAGAGTGCAGGTCTCCCTTAAAAAAAAAGACAAGAATCAATAATGTTAGGATGAATAATAAATTCTGAGTTAAAATAATGTATTAGAATGTAGAAGGAAACGCTCCTTTGAACATGATTTACGAACAAGCGTTTCTACAGTTTATCATCATTTGGTGACCGAAATTTGCACTATAAAGATTCATAACATTAACACAGTCTAAAGAGTTATTTTAAAACTGTAATTTTGTAATTTGTAAGAATAATTACCTTTATAAATTAAGTACATGCATTAAATATAAAATTCGTTTTTAGTATAGATCAAATGATGTATATGTTTATTAATTTAATTTCATTTTGTCACGTATAATTATTTAGAGTACTTGCAGTAGAAGTTGGGACAGAAGGTGTGGATGGGATCGTAATGTGTAAATAAATTTATTAACGTAAGATGATAAATTGAAAAATAAATGTTCATAAATCAAAGTCATAATGAATATTATCAAGAGTTCATAATGTCAGTAAAGGTTCTACCTGAAGCAGTAGTATACGTAGACACCCTCATATCAAATTTCACTAAGTTATCGAAAAACGACTGTGTTCAAAGGAGTCTCTATTCACTGACGGATTAATATGGGTTTTGTCACCGTTGCCGACAAGCTTTGCTTAATTCGAAGCGTACAAAGTTATTGGCTCTGAACTTGAACTAAAACAGCATCATGGTTGTCACTTATCTGTGCCGTTCCCGTCGGTTGTCTGGAATCCATTGAAGCTGTCCGGCTGACATTATCCGTTGCTTCGCAGCTCACACAATTCACCGTTCTTTCGCCGTTGACTACAAGACGGTTGGAGAACAATTTTCTTTAAACTCTTTGTCTTCGCTACCGTCCAGTCCCTTCTACTCCTCCTCCCTCTCCGTCCAGTCCCTTCTACTCCCTCTCCTTTTCTCACTTTTATCGGAAAAAGCCTCGTTTTCCTCTTCGTTTTTCCTTTTAAAACTTTTTCCTGACGCCTCATCCGATCAACGGATGGACGATGCGTCGAATAGAAGCAACGTGGCGGACGACGTGTGGCATCGTCACGAAGATGACAATCAGTCAAATCACCGTGACAAACTGTTCTACTTGCTTAAAAATATGAAAACAAATTCAGATATTAAGGTAATACCAGTTTTATTATATCAAAATCACGTTCACTTTTTGCCAAACTATTGAAGAATCCACTATCATTTTGCTTACTAACTTAGAATTGCGTCTCCTCATTAATGACATTCTAAAGTAAAATTTCATTATTTGTGACGGTGCCAATAGAGACATAGCCTGGAGGGGGAAATCTTCTTTTGAGATACTAATAATAATATAAACATTTTTGAAATAAAACAAGATTTTCTCCTCCAGGCTATGTTTCTATTGGCATCTTCACATTTTTGGAATCGGAACAAATTGTCATCTGACAGGTTCAAAATCAGATTAAATGTGATTATCCATTAGAATTATTGCTCCTTCAACTTGCAATATCTCCTAATTAAGCAAATCATTAGCGCTCCTCAAACGTTGCCAAGTTCGATTCAGTGTAATTCAATTTTCAGAAGCATTGGAAGCCTATTAATGTCTAAGAAGCAAAGTTAATCTATAATTAATTAGGCCTCATTCCTAAGTTATAGAAGATTCCTAAAGCCTGGTCTCATAGGGAATATTGAATAGTTGCAGACTGATAATACAAACAAATCGATAAGTATAATATAACTATATAACAATCTCACATGTTTCCCGTTAGGAGAGACACGAGGCCTGCAGCATCACAATTTCGGCTTTCTCTTTCCACCTGCATTCGTACATCTGTACAACACTCAAAATTAATTCACTTGTTCAGTTACTCCAACAAAGGCTGCCTAAACAAAGGCTATAATATAGCTATGTTATATTATTCAGCTATGTGCATTCTACATTTACAACATTTCAATTTTCCCTATGAGATTTGGCTCACCTTGTATATGAGAAGTTTGTCCATAATGCATAGAAACCGCTAAATGGTAAAGGCAAAAATAACAGAAGCGGGCTCTAGTATTCATTTCATGAGCTAATTGAAACAACATCAGAATTTATGGGCACGGATCAAAGATACTGAGAGTCATTTGTGAAGTATAAAAGTTAAAATATTAACAGAATTTTTTTTAAATAGTCAGCTATACAAACAAAAGAGCACGTATGCAATATACGCCAACTTAACAAGCTTATAGACTTTTTTAATAATGAGTAACAAAAGCGATCACCAAGATTGTTTTTTTTTCATAAATTCATCAATGTATTACGTGAAATTTAACTCTGAAAATGGTCACAGATTGAAAAGAAAAGTTGAAAAGTTGTACGTATTGAATTTTTTATTTAAAGAACATAGAACATCAATGTTAAATTTTGCAGGCGGACGATTAAATTTTCTGATAGAAAAGTTATGGTCAAAATTTCTTGGAATACACGAAATGTCTTATTCATCGATTTTCTGACAGGATATCGAACCGTCAGTGCAGATTATTAACCGAAACCTCTTGAATTCTGAATAAAGCAAGTTTTTTGGTCAAAAACGACGAGATCGATCAATCAAAAGTGTCTATTTTCTCCCAACCAAAGCGCATTCTTATACCTTCGCTGCGGCAATAAAGGACATTGAAGAGAAAGTGAACAGAGATGAGACTTCCATCTGCTCCGTCCACTTTAAGCACAAAAAGATTTGGAACCGTTAAGAAATGTTAAACGTGCTGAAAGTCTGTTGTGTGACAAAAAAAAAGATAAGCTTTAAAAAATAAAAGAGTTGACGATATATTTAATTTTATTTAAAAGTCATCCTTCGTATTTATTCAAGTAAAAATTTTTCTTTATGCTAATATTATATAAATTAAGAAATCTCTTTTTTACGTCATCTGCATAAGTAACCTGTGAACGGAATGGTATCAT
Organism: Rhysida immarginata; assembly: GCA_023313115.1. Classification (NCBI taxonomy): domain Eukaryota; kingdom Metazoa; phylum Arthropoda; class Chilopoda; order Scolopendromorpha; family Scolopendridae; genus Rhysida; species Rhysida immarginata. Next base: position 3,667,960 of record JAHWFO010004193.1, read on the forward strand.
ATTTGACATATATAAATTTCAGACCTTTTTACGACCGGTAATTAGCTCTAAGAATTGCGCCAGGCATGAGCTGGCACTTAAAGCAGGAGAACTTAATAAGACTCATTCGCTTTGATTCGCACTTGATTGCTATATGATTTCACATTATATGAATTCTTCTGCTGCAGCGTTAATTTTACTCTTAACGGCAACTTTTGGAATTTTAAATTTGGAGAACGCCAAATATGAACAGACTAGGGGGTTTTTCATTTGTACTTAGGCATTTATCATTTATCATAAAAATTTTTTTACTTTTAATATCTTTTACTTTTTACTTTTCTCATATTGCCAACAAGACAACTGAAATGTTGCAAAAATTCATTTGGGAAGTTTTCGAGCACCCTCTGTAAAGCCCTTATCTTGCTCCAAGTGATATCCATTTGTTCGGCTCGAAGTCTTACAAAGGGAATTCACCGTCTGATCCAGACAGCAGCCCAAAGAATTTAATACTTGAATTTATTGATATCTTTAACTTTTAAAAATAGATATTGTCGGCTTCTTTTCTACCCTTTACGCTATTTAAATACAACTCTCTTTATTTACAGTTTTTTTTATATAAATATATACAACTTTAGCGAAGAGAAACACAGTAGTGTTTCATTAAACATGCCTAAAAGTCACAATAAATATTTGAAACATGTCATTTGAAAAGCTTTCCAACAGCAAAAGGTTCCAAAAAAGTGAATTTACATACACTGACTGCTCAATTGAAAGTGGACACCTACCGTTGTGGAACAACCTATGCAAAATCGGGAATAATTTGAATATATTCTTTATAAAATAGCAAGATCATGTGTAGTTGGACTCATTTAATGTCTTACCACGTGCTGAGGTAAAATGACACCATCAAAGCAGCTGAGCGATTTTCAACGTGGAGTAGTCATAGGCTGCCACATCAGTGGCCTGGGTGTGCGAGCCATAGGAGCGACCGTGAACCTACCAAAGTCGACCGTGGGTGCTATTATCACGAAGCGGAAACCTGAAGGAGTAGAAACACGACGTCATGGAGGTGGCCAAAGCCCGCATGCTGACCGATAGAGACCGGAGGTCGTGTTTCTCCTGGTTTGGGCTTGGGCCGCTGGTTGAGATAGAGGGGAACATGGCATATTCCACACTTTTCTGGACGTTCTAAACAATTCCATGGTTCCTAGATTGTGGCAGCAGTTCGGTGAAGGGCCATTTGTGTGCCAGCACGATAATGCGCCCGTGCCATAAGGCCCGTGCTGTCAGCGCCTGGTTTCCGGAGAATAATATTCAGGAGCTTCAGTGGCCCGCCTAGAACATTTGGGATGAATTGGAGCGTCGGATTCGTCTGCGTCCGATGCGACCGGAAACGCGCATCCAACTTGTGCAGGCTTTGAAGAAGTGACCAAATGTACCGGTTGCTTGCTATCAACAACTGGTGGAGAGCAAGCTATGGTGTGTAGACGCAGTGCTTAGGGCAAAAGGCCAGAATACGCGCTATTAGATATGCTCAAAATAAAGCGTCTGTTCCATATCATAGGTGTCCACTTTCAACTGACAAGGGAATCTCTCGAAATTTATTGTTATATATCACAGATTTCCACCAAATTGAAATATGTTACTCAATTGAAGCTACAATAGATGCTTGCAAAATAAGAGAGTGCGGATTTTTTTTCTTTCAAAATAAACCACGAAAACGAAAAAATTTGAGGACTCCATTGTTAAAGCGGTGTATTAATGCGCTTAACGGAACTTCTTTCTTCCACTACTCACAGCAATAAGCACGAATCCAATTCAGATGAAATAGACAGCAACAGATGGCAATTGTGAATGGCTTCTCAAATTTCTAAACAAACTTAGTTTTTAAAATAGATTATTACAATTAGCTAATTGCCTTCCAGTAAAAATGTATGGAGTAATTAATAATCATTTCCTTAATTTATTATTTCATTTTATTAAATAATTTGGTAATCAAACACAGGGCTGGCTTCATGTGCAACGTCGAGTAATACGTTGCGTTGGTGAGGGGTTATGTATCGCGGTGCATTATGATTTTAAATAAAAATAGTATTCATGGATGTCTACCTCATCTTATAAATTATTTCGAGACGAATAATTGTACATGGAATTAAGGTTTTATACTTAATAACAGTGCTCTAACTCCAATACTTTGGCGATCGCCGCTAACAAGTTTGCTTCCCCTCTTTCCGCCATGTTTTTGAACTCTGCGCACTTCTGGGGCGCTTCATTGCCGTGGAACGCTATCGCTTCCACGGTGTGCTTGCGCGCAAAAAAAGGCTATCTGCGGTTCCCTTGTGAGCAGTCAGTGTATTTTAAGAAAATTCTTCACATTGATTTAGTATACATAAAGAGCTGAATTCAAATAAATTCACTATTCAACGAAAGAAAAACTGGGCGCGTACAATTAAATATTAAATTTCAATCGTTAAGCATTGTTTAGTTCTTATTGTACAATGTTCAAGAAAAAAAAATCTGAAATTTAATTAGACACGACCAGTTTTGTCTCGTTGGACAGAGTATAGATGCTTATGAGTAATTTTGCAGAAAAATAAATTTTAAGGGTTGGAAATATTAAGAAAATATTGATTGTATGAAAGTTTTTTATACTTTTGAATGAAATTACTCTAACCGTTTATCTGTTTCTTTTTTTTTGTTGTTGTTTTTCTGATGCCACCCAAAATCACTGAAATGTGCGGATTTCCACTGGCATGCACACTTTTTGCCACATTTCGCTGTTTTGATCTTTTGTAAAAAAATTTGTTAATTTCTTCCAAGGAAAACAGAAAACAAGTATTAAAAAATTTAAGAGCAAGGAAGAAAAAAACTTGTACAGTTTCTAGGAAATAGCTTAAGGAAACAAATAATCTTCGAGACTAGCATTTTTATTTTATGAATAATACTGGATATTTATGTAACCCTAGATTTTAAATGGAACTTATTAAAGTACATATTTAATTATTCTGTATGAAAGGCGTTCCAAAACTACCTACTCTAACTAGAAGACGACAATTCATACCATATTGTCGCCCAGTCGAGTAAAATCGAAAACTGAGGTTGGCCGCAATATTTATTTGAAATTTCTTAGATTACCCATGGCCCCATGATGTAAATTTAGGATTACTGCCGTTTATTAATAATGGTGTCAACTACATGAACAGAAGCGAGCAGATGCAGTAGAAGGAAGATGCAAATAAACAATATGGAATAAAGAGATTTCGCAATATATTTTAATTCTTTAAGAACCTAATAATTCCCCCCTTTATTTATTCATCTTAATCCGCGTGAATAAGTTCAAGGAAGTAAATAAACTTACTCTTATGTCTATAAAAGTTCATATGAATACAGAACAAAGTTATTTCTGATTTCAATACATTTTACTGACTGTTATGCTAGGTAAAAAAATTTTTTTTTCACTTTCTTCCTCAACACAACTTTATTTTATTGTATTAGAGCACTTCAATCTGTGCTCTGTTTGTTGAATGACATTCGATTTTCCGCTCCATCTCTGGCAACTCTTCAGTCACCGTCGTTATAACATTCCCTATCCTTATCTTCAAAATTTCAATACCAGAATGTATGTTAGCGAATTAAACCTTTTCCCCTCTTATCTTAATCGTATAAAATCGCCAAGAGGGTAATATCGGTAATTGTGATGGCCACGTTGGTAGATTATCTTCCCCAATCAATCGATATGGAAAATTTGATTTCAAAACTGACATGTAAAAAATGCGCCAGTGCAGTAAAGCACCTTCTTGGAAACCTCTCATGTTCTATCTGTACGAGGTGCTGCCCAAAATTTCCGAGAATTTGCTTGTAAAAAGCAGAAAACGCACCTTATACCCTAATTTCCGCTGTCACCTTCAAAGTAGTCACCTCCGGCACGTATGCAACGATCCCAACGATTTTCTCATTTTTGGAAGCACTCCTGGAAGTCCGAAGGCTGTAGGGTGTTCAAGACCAGTTGCGATTCCACTTGGATATCTTCAATGGAAACAAAACGTCACCCTTTCATTTTAGGGAAGAGGTAGAAGTCGCAGGGGGCTAGGTCAGGAGAGTAGAGAGCGTGGGGGACCGTTACCGTTTTGTTTTTTGGCAGGAATTCCTTTGTTTTTTAGCAAAGGTGGAGCAAGCAGTCTTTGTTCTTCCACAACTCGGGGCGTTTCACAGTAGTCCAAAATCCCGAAAAGCTGGCCAAAATATCAAAAATTATTTGATTTACACAAAAGTTGGCATGTTAGGGTTTTAGAGGTCACTGATTACGAAACTGAGACCCAAATAACTGACAACAGCATAACAGAACCAAAATAGCAAACTTGAATGCCAAAAATATCTAAATTTGGCAAAAAATTAGGATTATGATCTTTCATGTCGCTGTGAAGGAAAAAAATAAAATATTATATATATTTCGTATATTTAAAAAACATCTTTATTTTAAAGGCAAAAACCGAAATCAATATCAGACTCGCAATGAGTGTCAAAATCAATGTCGGTTCTTGAAAATTCACTGTTGAAATCGCTATAAATCTCATCAGTAGTTGCACTATGAATTGTTAGAGATTCTAGTTATTCAATGACTCCTGGTAATAATGATTTTAATGGCTTTTGTGGCAGTTTTCCTGGTGTAGAAATATATGGATCAGAAGTGACAATCAGCCGACTGAAAACATCATGCATGATATTTTCTCTTGGGCACTTTCGCGAGAAATCTTCACGAAATCTTCTTTAAGTGATTATTAAGGACACGCAAACAGACAAACATACAAATAAACAAATTTGATATATATATATATATATATATATATAACATTCACAACTGTACATACAAGGTCGAAAAACATTATTATGACCTTGTTCATAGTAGGAGATTTTCGGACAGAATATTTATCGTATACTACAATTCGATCTGTTTATATGCTTCACAAGCGATTGATGCTGAAATAAACAAGAATATAACTCGTATAACGATTTTCAAATATGCTGAAAAGAAGAATATAAAAATTTGTTGTTTAATATTACAATAATATTTTATATACAGCAATGGCGAAAACTACATGTCGATTTACGTATTCGATTGCAGCGTTCACACGAATCTTTCCAAACGCGCGCGAAATCAGAAATGTAATCCTCGCACGTCTAAATGTTTTAAACTACTTCGCCTATGTTCTTTCCACTGCTAGAGCTATTCATCCCTTCTTAATCATTGTTGCAAAGCATTGTCGGGAAAAATCTTGTAAGCATTCCAAGGAGCTTTACCTGTGACGCAGATGTGATTTTAAATTTCAATATTTCACTTTTACTTGCAATTGGTTTAAATAAACAATGGAAATACCTTTGATTCTATCCACACTCACATCATTTTTAAATATAGGCATAACTTTTATTAGCCATTTTTAACAAGAGGCCTAACATTATTTAGCCATTTTTAACAATAGGCCTAACATTATATAGTCATTTTAAATATAGCCCTAACATTAATTAGCCATTTTTAACAAGAGGCCTAACATTAATTAGCCTTTTTTAACTATAGCCCTAACATTAATTAGCCATTTTTAACTATAGGCCTAATATTATTTAGCCATTTTTAACAATAGGCCTAACATTAATTAGCCATTTTTAACAAGAGGCCTAACATTAATTAGCCTTTTTTAACTATAGGCCTAACATTATTTAGCCATTTTTAACTATAGGCTTAACATTATACAGGGTGATTTACATCGAATGTAAAATACTTAAAGGGGGTATTATAGAGGTTAAGATAAACACAAAACGTCCTATGAACATGGGTTCAAATA
>JAHWFO010004193.1:3674175-3694551 GCA_023313115.1 Rhysida immarginata
TATTTGAACCCATGTTCATAGGACGTTTTGTGTTTATCTTAACCTCTCTAATACCCCCTTTAAGTATTTTACATTCGATGTAAATCACCCTGTATAGACATTTTAACTATAGGCCTAACTTTATATAGTCATTTTTAACTATAGGCCTAACCTTAATTAGCCTTTTTTTACAATAGGCCTAATATCAATTTAGCCATTTTTAACAATAGGCCTAACAGTATACTTTTTAACTATAGGCCTAACAATAATTAGCCATTTTTAACAATAGGCTTAACATTAATTAGCCATTTTTAAGAATAGACCAAACATTATTTAGCGATTTTTAACAATAGACTTAACATTATTTGCAGTCGTCAGCCCTCTAGCGGCCAATGACTCAAGCTTCCAATATGGCCGCCGAAGAGGGGAGGTGATGCAGCAATCGATACCTCACAGCATGGCAGCTAGTGATGCAGATACTTTAATAAGCACGAACCACTCTATATCCATCGCTGATATTTTAAATTATCTTAGATTGAATGCCAGTAATGAAAGAAAAAGGTGCTTGGTAGAGGGGGAAGCAGTTTAAAATGCTCAGCATGTAATATATCTGTGGGAGAATTAGTATCGCATCTTCGCCTTCAATATACATAATAGCCCTTGTGCTAAGGAGTAGCAGTATTAGTTCCGCCCCACATGAGATAAACCTAATTATCAACCCTTGCCAGGGTACTGATCATATAAAGGTACTAATCAAAACATATTATAGGTCGCGCAAAGAAAGAAGGGGGTCAATCAACTGTCAATCAGATTCGTTCTCTTATCGAATGCACATATCTAGCGATTAACGAACGATTTGGCAGACGAATCTTGCGATGAAGATTTTATAGTATCACAGCCAAAGATGGGAGCGACAACCAATCAGAATCAAGACTAACCAGTTGATTCCTGATATCCAAGGTATGTTATCTTTATATACCTTGCCTGATATCTTTCTCTTTCGGTGTGATTTTGTGTTCTTTAAAAAGGACGATCTTTCGGAGATTGTGACTGTGGCTGAATGCATCGATCGTTATCTTCATCGAGGGATTCGTCGGTCAAATCGTTCGTTAATCGCTAGATCTGTGCAGTCAATAAGAGAACGAATCTGATTGATCCATTTTTTCGTTGTGCGAGCTATAATATGTTTTGATTAGTACCTTTATATGATCAGTACCCTGGCAAGGGTTGATAATTAGGTTTATATCATGTGGGGTGGAACTAACACTGCTACTCCTTAGCACAAGGGCTATTATGTGTATTGAAGGCGAAGATGTGATACTGTTTCTTCCACAAAATATTACATGCTGAGCATTTAAAACTGCTTCCCCCTCTACCAAGCACCTTTTTCTTTCATTACTGGCATTCAGTCTAAAATAATTAAAAATATTAGCGATGGATATGCTTATTAAAGTAGCTGCATCACTAGCTGCCATGCTGTGAGGTATCGATTGCTGTTCACCTCCCCTCTTCGGCGGCCATATTGGAAGCTTGAGTCATTGGTCGCTAGAGGGCTGACGACTGCCAATACCAGTTTTTAGTGTATATTAGCTGATTTTTTAAGTAATTTTCTATATGAGAAACTGGAAAGGACTGTGAGTAACGACATGACCAACTGAAAACAACCTCTTGCCCACAAAAGAATTTATTTATTCGTTTTAATTATAGGCCTAACATTAATGAGCCATTTTTAACAATCGCCTTAACATTAATTAGCCACATTTTACAACAGGCCTAACGGCACTGATTTTTAAAACGAAGTGAGCACATGCATCGACAAAGCTTCATAACGGGCACGTGCTCTAAGCTGCCATCAACAATGCTTAAGTGATAAACGAAAAGTAACACTGTATCGTCAGTACGAATCGATTGATATATTACATGCCCTAAGTTCATATTCTTATCATTAGTGCACGTGTCTGAAGGGGTCCAGGAGAGCTCATCAAAAGGTGATATATCGCAGTTGAGTTCTTCCATTTTCACGTTATCGTGCAAACGATGGCTGGCCAGACACATAAAGGTATTGATTATGCTTGTATTCTTATATATAGCTTTAGCTAAAGCTCGTAATAAGGGCTCATTTTAGTACTTTTTGGGGATTATTTTCTCGGAAGTAGCACTTCGAAAATCGAAAAGAATATCATATTTGTCTTCTGCTCGTCATTCTGGTTCGAATGACATATTACATGCCCTATATTGCCAATAAAAAAATTTAATGGGGTGGTTTGGGTCTCAATAGTCACGTGACTGTTAGACCGATTTCAATGACAAACTAATCAGGTGAGCTCCGGAAGGGTCTCTATCGAAGAGCGAAAGCACAATTTAGAAAAGTTAAAGCATTCTCGAGTAATCGTCGGATATACAGACAGACAGACAGACACACAAACAGAGCGAAACCAATATATGCTTTTCAGCATATAATAGCCCAGAGCGCTACAAAAACTTATCGTAAAGCCAAAAAGGCAGATAAAGGCAGTAAAAGTTTTAACGATTCGATAGAGAAAAGTGTACTCTAAGATAAGGTATTAATTAGAACTTGGAATAAGCTGGAATGCATAACTATTTGGCTACTTGAAACTTTAATTCTTTCGAAATATATAAATCTTAAAAACTTGAATTTATATAAAAATCCTATATATGTAACATATAAAAAAACTGTTAGTATCTTTTTCTATTGCACATACTTCCAGGAATTGAATCCACTGTGAAAAATTTGATTTGCAAACCTCTTTTTTAAAATATACCCACAAAACCAGACCAGTAAAATCTCCGTTACTTTGAACTGTCACGATTGTTTCGTACGAAGTAAACTTTGAACTGAACTGGAAATTGAAGTGTAAAAAATATAAATCTGAGATTGGGACTATTCGATGAGGAATTTAGTTCTTTTTCCGAAACACTAATAATATTTTAGAAAATTCGAAAATGATTTTTTGAATTTTGGGCAGCTTTTCGGGACTTTGGACTACTGGGCGTTTGCGCGAAATTTTCCCTCCGTCTCTTCAAACTTCGCAGTAAAACTTCCTGTTGACAGTCTGACCAGGTCGAATACTTTGGAAATTCGAAAAGTGGCAGAGTAGCAGCTGAAAGTAAAGTTCTAGATAGACAGAACTTTAGCTGAAAGGTGCACCAAGAGGCATCTAGCGGCAGAACCTCGTATTGTTTTTGGTTTGGGGGGAAATTGAAATTCTCGGATATTTTGGGTAGTACGTCGTATAAGAGTCAACGTAAACATTTATCTGTAGTCTTTTTTGGAATTTCCATTATGATGAAACAAAGAAGATGTATTCAAAAATCCCATACGAGCTATTGACTGGGCTTTATTAAACGAGTTGAAACTGCCGGATGTACTTGTATTAACAACAATGGTAGATATAAGTGAAAACTCTTATATTTTTGTTTTAGACAAGTGATTTAACTCGTATGGAAAAAACTTTAATAAAGTTTATACTGTATTACATGCCTCGTTTACGTTTTGCAAAACGTTAGTGATAATTTTGTTTTATCAAAATGAAAATTATTTTAAAAAAAAACTGAGATAAGACTCTACATATTATTTTATTTTCAATCAATTAACTGAAGTAATGCTCTAACATATGCAGGTATATGTTTGTATGTACACTCATGTCCAAAAGTTAAACATATTTGTAAAAAAATAATTTTTAAGGGTTCCCATCTTGAAAAAAAAGACAAATCCTTAAAACCCTTAAATCATAAAAATCAATTAAGCGGTAAAATCAATGTCAATTCACGATCGGATTATCTCATAAATGCAAATTTATGGAAAGTGATCAAAGTACAGCAAGTACAGTAGAGCAAACCACAGGGTCACATTAGACAGTCTTGCAAGCCACGCTAGGAGAACTTGTTATTGTTGATTTTGCGCATAATGTGGGCCACAGACGCCGAATTAATCTGGTCTTGATAGGCAGAATAATCGGAAGACTCGGAGCAGGCCGATCACAAACGAAAGTCTCCAGAGAACTGAATGTTCCACAAGGTATCATTTCCAGACTTTGAAGACGGTTCCAAGACTAAGGAGATGTTACACGCCGACCATGGCACCGTCCCATGGTATTTTTAATTAACTGCAAGATTCAGAGACCCTACCTGCCAGGCAATTGTCTAACCAGCTTCCAGCTGCCTCATGAACCTGAGTTTTCAGACAGACAATTTACCGGAGGCTAAAAGAAGATGGTCTTTATGGCAGACGTCCTGCAGTTTGTGTTCGGCTCACCCCTGCGCGTCATAGGGCCCGTTTAAACTGGAGTCGAGAACATCGTAACCGGAGTATGCATCAGTGGTGCAACATGCTTTGTACAGATTAAGCTTACAAAGCGATTCCCGTCGAACCATTATCTGGAGAGAACGTGGAACCCGTTATAATCACAACAACATCAAGGGGGGAAAAACCATTAATGACAGTGGTGGAGTTATGGTTTGGGGAGGCATCATTATAAACGGACGCACAGAGATCCACATCTTTGACAGATGTACCGTTACTGTCCGGAGATACAGAAACAAAATACGGGAAGGTCATGTTTGAGGTTTCAGAGATGCCGTCGGTCCAGATTTTCTTTTCATGGACAATAATGCACGTCCCCATAGAGATCTGCTGGTAGAGGACTTTCTACAAAGTGAGGTTATCCCATGCATGGAATGGCCAGCAAGATCTCCGAATATGGGCCCGGTTGAGCATACGTTGGATGAACTAGGGAAATGACTTGCATTCCGTCAGCCTCTAACAACGACCATCCCAGAGCTCAAACCTGCCCTTCGCCAGGAATAGAACTTGTTGATACTTGAGCTCTTGATCAATCTCAATGAAAGCATGAAACGCAGGTGTACGGCTTGTGTGGCCGCTAGGGGTGAACATATCTCACATGAACATCATTTCCCCCATATTTCGTACGCATAAAAAGCATGCTCTTATTTTTCTGTTTTCATAAACTTACTTTTTATGAAATAAAACGTGTTTAATTGCAATGTGTGGCTTTGTACACACTTTCTGGAAGTTGGTTTATGAAATAAGTATCAGGTTGTTGCATATCAAATGTCGGATTTCGAGATGGGTTACGCGCTTCAGCACGGTTTCTACGTTTAATAGCAAGTATCCATAACAAAGTGGTACATTCCCAGAGATAAACCTATCAGGGACCAGCTGCCTGAAATTTGCATGTCTGCGATGATACGTATTTAATAGCGTTTGAACCCAAGCGAAGATAGTCATGACTTCATACGAATTACGTGTGATAATGCATTATGAGTTCAGGTTGAATCACACTGCATCCAACGCCTCTCGAAACATCAATAAGGTATTCGGTGTAGGCACCATAAACGAACGTATTGTCCAACGTTGGTTCCGAAAATTCCGGGCGGGAGTGACGGACCTGGCATATGAGCCACGCGGCAGACCGCCCAACGACGCTGATCTGAAGCGTCAAAAACTGTTCGGGACCTTGCAGGAAATCATGCTGTATCAGTGTCGACTGTCAGTAGACACCTTAGGATATCGGCAAGGTGAAAAAGCAGGACATATGGGTCCTACATGAAGCTCATGGTTATAATTTGGTGGAACATCGGAGTTTGGGGAGACGATCACTGCTGCGACCTACTGTCGTGAACTGCATCGTATGCACACAAAACTGTCAGCAACAACCTGCGCTTGTGCATCGCAAAGGCGTCCTTATGCTGCTTGACAACGCGCGTCCGCACACTGCACGAACGACCGTGCAGGCGCTACAGGCTCTGGGCTACGAGGTGCTTCCACACCCCCCCCCCCATACGCCCCGGACCTCTCCCCTACCGACTACCATCTTTTCCAGAGCCTGGACAATTTTCTCCGGAGGAAAACATTCCTAACCCAAGCAGACGTCGAAAACGGGATCCGGAAGTTTAATGAGTCCCATGACCATGGATTCTATCGGAGAAGGCTCGAGAAGCTGCCAAATCGTTGGCAACAATGTCTGGATTGCAATGGGGGTTATTTTGAATAGCACGTGTGAAGGTGTCCTTTCTAGAGGGCCATTAAAGATGACCTCTGCAATCTGACATTTGATATGCAACGACCTGATATACTAATACTGATTACGCTTAACTTTTGGACACGTGTGTATATTTATAAGTTAATGTTGCTCAACTCAAATCTTTGTGAAAGAGAAGGAATCGCTAGTCGAAAATTTCTGGGAACCTATGCTTTAGATACTATAGTGCGGTTTGGTTGGGCTGTTATTAAAAAAAGATATATCGGCCTTTGAAATATCACAATTTTTATGTTTTTATTGATCGTCGTTTATGCATGAGGTACAAGACTTGTAAGATAAGTTTAATTATTATAAATATAGTTCATATATGATCAAAATTATGAATTGGTAAACAGGACTAGCTGTGATAGTAAGTCAAACCCAGCGCTTCAAGCGATTCTGCCTTTTCTCTGCTTAGTAGTCTTTAAGGAACCTTGCCATTTATTTTTGCTCTAACAAGGGAATCCCTCGAACATGTATGTCAGATTTCCACCAAATTGAAATATGTTACTCATCTGAAGCTACTATAGATGCTTGCAAAATAAGAGAGTGCGAAATTGGGTTTCTTTAAAAATAAACCGCAAAAACGAAAAAATTTCAACATACATAGCCATACAAAGACTCCATTGTTAAAGCGGTTCGGCTATGTGGGATTCCCTTGTAAGTGCTTTAAACTTTTCAAAAATTCCAGCTGCTTTACGGTATTTGCAGTTCCATATTCTCCAAACATCTGCAAATATAGTATCCGTTCTACCAAGCAAGTATATGCTGAGTGTCAATGAATATTAAAAAAAAGTAAAACAAACACTAGTAAGCCCTGTTGGATTGTTTAGTCGACCACAAAATAATCAAAAGTAATGATATATTGAGCTTACCACCGAGTTTCAATTCCGCCATTCCCTGAGCAGACGTGAAGTCATTCTTTGCCAAGCATTGGTAGATGCCTCGATGAGATGACGTCACACTCTTAATCGTTAACGCATGCGCGTCTTGAAAGTGAACATCTTCAGCCGGAAGCAGCGTTCCATCTTTAAGCCACGTGATGGTAGGTGCAGGCAGGCCCGAGGCCTGACAGTGGAATGTGACTGAATTGCCGATGTCAGCAGTGATGGCCGCAGGCTGGATTTTGACGGAGAGAGATGCTGCGGAAAATAGAAAAAAATAGATATATGAGATAGTTATCATTTAATTTTTAAAAAAGTAAAAAAAAATTAAAGCTTTTCTGCAGAATTAGAAGACGGCGGTTTTATTAAAGTAATTTAGTCATAAAATTTTTTAAATTTCTAATGATTAAATCATTTTAACTACAGTTCCCCGATATACTGTGTGACGTGGTTAATTCATTTTGGGTAACAAGATTTATGCCAGTTCTATGTACTTGTCACGGTGCTCAGGTGACCGCATGTGGAAGGTAATCCGATTTCAATTTTGAGTAATGGAACAGATAATGAAAACTTTAACGCCTGTTCCATGACCTCAGCCTTAACACTAAAATGAGAAAACGAATGAAACAATCTCTTGAAAGCACGCAATTATTAGGTTTGAATGATAGTAAATTTTTAGGATTATAAAGCTTGTCAATAGCTGCATAAAACATATGAAATAAAACATTAAGCTGGCCATTATATTTTCACGAAGGATAAAATTTAACTCCGCAGGAGAATTTAAGAGAATTCGGGTTTCACTAAATTATGCGTCTATAGTTGTGCCCAGCGGAGCCATTAATCATTTCTATTTGGCAAGCGTAGGGATGTGTGATGTAAACACCGCGAAAATGATGGCTTAAAATATGGACGAGATGTCAAGACCAAGCAAGATTTATCAAGCAGATATTTCAATTTCAGTCTAACGTTAAATGACAGGATCACTAAAGACGCATCGAAAACATTCACACCGCAAAAATAATTCACTTTAGTTGACAATCATTTCTTAATGAGTTCGCGAACATTTTCTCTAATCCTACTTTCTTAAAAATGAATTTTACAACCTGTCATTCTATCCAATTAGGAGTTTGTAAGAACATTTATTTTCTGAATTTACGAGTAGTAACGTAAAGTTAAATTGACAGGAACGTTAAAGTAACGTAAAGTTAAAAATTCACGATTTTACAAATCTTATAATGCCGTTCGTAAGTATTTTGGGTCGTTTGCTGATCACATTCTTTAATGTTGCATGAAATATTTCGTAAAATTTATTACCCACACTCAGCAATACTCCGGCATTTTGCATGAGCTGAGTGTGATTAAAAATTAAAAATTCACCAACAAAAATTTGTTAACCTTAGGATTAAACGAATTGCAGAAAATGATAAATAAACTTAAAAATTCTTTTCCTGGAAGATTTACACAACTTCCTCGTGAGCGCCTTTGCCCGTAATACATCTATGCAGTACTCGATTTCCATTAAAGTTTCTCTAGCATGCTTTCGTCTACTATCGCAATTGCGTTCTTTTGAGTCCTAAATGCTCCTCACTGGTGTGCACTATACAACATCTTTCACGAAGCCTTTATAAAAAAAAATTGAGCGGCCTAATGTCCGGCGATATTGGTGACCAGAGCAGTGGCCTACATGCATTATCCATCTCATGGGAAACTGTTGATATAGATATATTTGCACTTCTTCACCCCAATGTGGAGGCGCAGAATCTATCTAAAACAAAACATCTGGCTCTCGGCTTTGAAGTTGAGGTACAGTGAAATTCTGAAGGATATCCAAATAGCTACTTGCATGTAGTCTCCCAAAAGAAAAAGCATCTAATAACACTATTAAGTAAGACTGAACACCACAAATTAACTTTTGGACTATCCCGAATGTGTTCTCGTACAGCATGAAGATTTTCGGAACCTCATATTCTCACATTATGCCTATTTCCCTGAAACTTGGAATGTTGATTTATCCGAGAAAGCTACGTTTTTTTTTTTTAGAAAATCATTAACCGCGTCCATGCGGTCCAAAACCACTATCGCAAAAGTCATATGAATGGGTTTATCATTGAGTTTAATCTCATGCACAACTGGCACTTTCTATGCATACAAATGCAAACGTTTATAAAGGATCTTTCTGACTGTTGAAGAAGGCACTTGTAATTAGCGAGATGTAGTCCTCACTGAGTTTCTTGGGCTGCAATGAAAGGCTTGCGCACTTGCTCGATTCTTTCTTCCGTTATACTAGGCTGCCGTGACTTTTTCTCATCATGTAAACAGCCGATGTCCATGAATCTGGGATGCCATCGTTTTATATTACCAAAAGATGGTAAATCCCTACCAAACGTTGTTTCTGAAGTTTCGCTCCGACTGAATAGCAGAATCACTTTTGATATACCATAGGGTTCCCATTCGTCCCGATTTTAGCAGTACATTCCGACTTTTTAATAAAATTTTGTAAACATTCCAAGAAGGGGCTTTAACTGTGAAGCAGAAATACAATTATTAATGTACTAGCAGAGGACCCGGCGTTGCCCAGGATCATTACGCTTGTAGGCAAACAGAACAACCACAAAAAGTTAAATTAAACCTCCAAATTGGTTAAATAATAACTCAATCACTACAATATAGAGCGAAAGGACTATCCATTCTAAGAAAAATCCGAAAGACAGGAATTTATTTCTTCACTGAAAAAGCCATTCTAGGTGATATACCGGGACTTAATTTACCGAAAAAAAATTTTTCAAAAGCTCACAATGGATGGACCTCTCCAAGGATGCCTTCTAGTCTAAATATTTTTTTACTCACGTAATCTTACTTACACTTGATGTTCTTGCAATTTCCTTTCTTTTTTCGGTTTCTTGAAGCAAAACTTGGCCATTCATCACTTTGTATAGTCTAGCAGTCGCCGATTCTTCTATTTACTTGCTTATTATTTGCTCAATACAGCACGGAGCTAAAGAAGTGCTTCCTCTATCGTCTTTCACTGTTTCTCAGTAGTCTGCTTACTCATTATCTCCAGTTACTGATCATACTTAAAGATTTTCAAGAAATTGTTAAGTGCTAAGAATTCTCTTTTCTAAGAAAAGCCTGAATAACAGGAATTCTATGCATTGAATTCTATATTGCACAAACTTTGCCTTGCATTGTTGATCATGAGATATATATTGTTGGTCCGTGCAGAGTGTTTGTGAATTGCGTGTTGATACCATTGTTGATACTTATTGTTGCAAAAACTTTGTCTTGCATTGTTAGTCATGAGATATTTCTCATTAATATGCCCTGCCATAACCATGAATATCGATTTTTTATCAATAATTATTATTTTTTCGAAATCTGAGGTAGACAGTGACCTTCCTCATGCTTTGACGGTCATGTATGCAAAATTTTATCAAGTATGCAAAATTATGCAAAAGTATGCAAAATTTCATCAAGATCGGAATAAAACTGTAGATTTGCATAAGAAACAAACAAACCCACAAACAAACAGACCCATAAACATCCTTCTTTATATATATAGAAAGAAGACTAGCAGAGGACCCGGCGTTGCCCGGGATAATTATTATGCTTGTTGATCCTTGCTTAGTGTTGGTGCATTGCGTGTTGACACCATTGTTGATATCTACTGTTGCACAAACTTTTTTTTGCATTGTTGGTCATGAGATATTTCTCATTAATATGCCCTGCCATAACTATGAATGTCGATTGTTTATCAATAATTATTATTTTTTCGAAATCTAAGGTAGACAGTGACCTTCCTCATGCTTTGAAGGTCATGTATGCGAAATTTTATCAAGATCGAAATAAAACTGTAGATTTGTATAAAAATCAAACCCACAAACAAACATCCTTCTTTATATATATAGAAGAGAAGACAAGATAGATAGATTACGAGCAATTGAGCAATCGTGCATCAACAAAGCGCTCGTCGCGTGCCTCTACCAATATTGTGCTCACGTCAACAATACTTAAAAGATAACCATTAAATGTTTATCTTCATCCTCATGTTCCTCATCATTACCAGTACTCTTTTTAACAATGATCTTGGAAAATTTGGTCTGAGCGGAAAATTTTTTAACTCACATTGCTGCAGTGGAACAAACAGCCCATTTGGTAATGGGGACGCGTGGAACGCAACTTCTCTGACACACATGGGAAATATTACAGAATTTGTTCTCATTACACATTTTGTCTTTCTTGCATTATCAATAGCTTGCTGACTGCACCTCCGCATTCTTGATACAAACTGGATTAGGAAGTTATAGATTCTGCTCTGCATGAATCTTATAAAGTTGTATAATTTTTAGATGTCACATCTGCAATACACGCCTCCCTCTGACAAACAGATTACACTTCGTCAAATACGTATTTAGCAAATGTTTACCTTTACTATATCTGCTAAAATGTAAACAAAGTACCAGCTATATACAAGAACAAACAGTTTGCGGCGATTGGCCTTTCGTACCAAATGGCATATTGGTAGAGGTAGTTTTCTCTGAGCAGGATGCTGACTTGATGCAATGCAAAACGGGATGAAATTGAGGGTTTTACCCATCCTACCCCCAGTTTTTGTAGAGGTGTGATTTCTAATAGCGAGCTACAAGGAATAAGTAACGATATATTATTCGAAGAATATCGGGCATTAAAGACAAATGTTTGCCGATTCACTCCTTTAGACTTTGTATACCCCTTATTTTGTCTTTAGTTTTAATGTTAGGCACTGAAAAGCCAATATAATTAATATAACATTGCTCATCGAATAAGTTGTTTAGTAATAACGTCTTCAATATCAGACAACTGTAAAGTACGCTTTGCAAAAAAAAAAAAAAAAAAAAAAAAAAAAAAAAAAAAAAAAAACTTCAGTAAACTTCATTAAAGTAAGATTCTCTTTGGTTCCTAAGTTCTTTTTTTCAAAAAGAATAAAAAAAACTCGATGAAGAATCGACGAAAAACAGCCATGTAAACACAACACTGTATACTGATTTTTTGTTTACAACGCTTGTATAACTTTCACCGTTTGGGTCATGTTTGGTGGTTTGGGTCATGTTTGGTGAATGAAATCTTGTGATCAATATTTCAACCTCTTCCACTAGTCCGATCTTGATGAAATTTTGTACACATACGTAAAGTCGGTGACAATCCATGAATCTAAAAATAATTTTCAAAAATTCTACAAGGGAAGGGGGGAAATTAATATGAAATAGACTTAGTTTATGTTTGTTTGTTTGATCAAGAGATGGCGTCATATGAAAAAAACTCGTGTAAAGACTAGAGAAAAAAACCTTCAAAAGCGTTGTTTTTGAAAAAAATATTTTTTCATTCACTTGTTTGCAATGCACTTGGCATAATTTGTAAAAAAAAGTTATAATCATGCAAATTTAGATAAATCACTGTTTTAGCGAAAAGTGCCTCCTTTCTAACAAGCTATTATAGCTTTTTGTAATAAATTAAAGCCTCCTTAAATGTGGGGTTACTTTCAAAAGATCCGCTGGGATGAGGGGGTTTGAATCCATTTTCACCGATAGGCTTGTTCGGTGCTGGATCTTTGTTCTAATCATAAATAAAAAGAGGAGTTTGCGTGATACGAGTGATTTTCAATTACAAATGAACATAAATCCACGGAGCATCAGTCATGTAAAATCAATTTGTCTCTGAAAGTCTTTAATAGTTATTTTGCTATATTCTTGAGATATTGGCATTCACAATTGAAAAAGTGAAAAAACCTGATCTGTTTCCCTATGTTTATTCTTTACAGACATTGTGAATGTTAAATTACTCGACCAATCACTGTGTAATAGTAATTGTACAGAATTCAACGATTCGGGTTGAATGTAATATTAATTTATGCTAATTCTAGCGCTTTCTTATTTAGTGAATTCTCTGAAATCGATATATAAATCCAGTTTGCCTGCTTCTAATACTGATTTTTTTTCTCGATTGCACTGACACTTAACAAATTTATTCAAAGACTCATTACTTTTCTTAAACTTCAACATGTGCACCTTGAATGCGCACAGCACAAAGTTCATATCTGGCGGATATTGTTTCCCAAGTGTATCTAGCATTTGGGATGTGATGCTTTGAATAGCTGCGGTAATTTTCCTCTTTAAATCATCGATCTTGGTAGTAGACAATGCCCTTGACACGATCCCACCAAATAAAATCTGGCTGATTCAGGTCCGGTTAGTTAGGAGGTTATGGTATTGGCCGTCCTCGAACGCACCAATAGTTATTAAATATTGCATTCGGATGCTGGAAGACCTCTAGGGACCATTGTGGTGGGGTTCCATCCTGTTGGTAAATCAATCCCGCAATATTTTGCACCTTTGGCAGCACATAATGTATCAACATGTCCAGATGCGACAGCCACCGAGTTGTTTCCTTTGGAAGAAAAAAGGGCTCGACGATACTAGTCCGCCACCTATCAACGCATAATAAAAAATAATAAGTCTGAGCAAACGTCTGTAAAATATCAATGAATCGCGCAATAAAAATATTAGAAGAAAGCAAAATACTTTCATATATTCGCAAGCACCCTGTAGTTATTACTCAAATGATCCAGGATCTGATTCAACAGATACCAACTTGTTATGCAAATTTCCATAGAAGACACAGCAATATAAGGTTCAATTGTTAACACGTTTTCTTAATACTCTGCTTCCCTGAACTTTTTTTATTGGCATCCTTCATGTATAATTCGACCTATCGGTATCTATGTGGAGATTGAAAAGACAGAAGGAGCAGAGCGCATTGCGGACCGTACATTGAAAAGGATGAAGTTGTCCTTTTGCTTTATTGAAAAGTTCTACCGCCCACACTGATGATTACGATAACGGAATCTTAAACATCAAAAAGGAGGACACTTCTTGATAATAAAAGTTCCCAACAACGACAGAATCATAAGCAAGGGGATTGGATTTTTAGAAAGGAGAAAAGAGGAACCAGCACTATCTACTTCTACGGTGTGTATACAAAGTAGGCTAAATGCAGGCAACATATAATGGTGGTCATTCTGTATACAATCTTTTAACGCTATATTGGCATTTTATTACTTTATAATTTTTCAGCTACTGAAAATGGCAATGGGATAAGGTTTATTGATTTCTGAGAAACACAGGAAAAAAACACGCAAGGATTTCACTAAAATAACCAAATCAACTTCGTTGAATGAATATAAGATTTAGTAAAAAAATCCTCTTCCAAGTTATATTGGACAATGTATGAGCTAGAGGATGAGACAAATTTAGCCAAAAATAGAAACCAATTATTTTAATTATTCAATAAATCCTGAAGTAGAAAATACGAAAAGAAGAAAAATATACAATAATTTAAACGAGAAGATCCTGGTGGCATTTAATTTATAGGTAAGGGAATGATATCCTATTACTTTCAAATTCAATTATGTAACGTTTTTATAAATCACTAACTCAATAATATCCTCGGCGTTGCTCGGGCTCTTTTTTGATGAAATTTTGTAATTTCGGAATGTGAATATAAAGTAAAAATTAACACATCAAAAAGTAAAAATTCATGACTAACTATAGCCCTCTAGCAGTTCAATCCGGCTTTACTCGTGTTAGAATGCTGTGTATAGCTGAGCTAGTTTTACTTAGTGCCGGAGGAAAAAAAATGTGCAGAATAATGTACTGTCATATCAATGAATTATGACCAGCACCCCTTCAAGGCACACGCATGGTTCGCTCCAAGAACGATTAGACATTGCAAAATTTGCATAACAGGCTGAGAAAGCTTTAAAGCTGGTGCATCAAACAGCAGGTGCACGAGCCTCAAGATGGGTAAACGTCCGGATTTAACGGACATTCAAAAAGGGATGATAATGGGCTATCGCAGCAAGGGTGGAACCATCTCTGAAACGGCGCGATTTGTGAACTGTTCACGGTCCGCTGTAGTGAAGGTGTACAAAGAGTGGACAGCAGGGACAGAAGTCGCGTCCCAACGCCATCACTTTAAAGGGTCACGAGCCATCGACCAACGGGGTGAGCGGCGCCTACGCCGACTCGTAAAAGGTGACAGGAGAGCCACAGTCCATCAACTGACCACCAGATTCAACAGTGGTGCCAAAAGACGTGTATCCGACATTACCGTTGAACTCACCCTGCAACGGATGGGCCTGAACAGTCAACGCACCCATGTTCACCGTCGTCGTCAACGACGCCTAGACTTTGCACGTGAGCACCGCCACTGGACCGCAGAGTCAAGGTTTTTGCTCCATAAGATTGACGAGCGCTGGCGAGTGCGTCGTGAACACCATGAAAAGAGACTGCAGGAGACTATTGTGGGCCGGAAACAGGTTGGTGAGGTAGTGTGCCTGTGTTGGGGATCTTCTGTTGGGAGCAGTTAGGTTCACTGATTCGTCTAGAGGGCAATTTGAATGCCTGTGGCTATCTGTCAATCGTAGCGGACCAGGTGCACTCGTACATGATCACGATGTTCCCCCAATATGATGGTGTGTTCTAGCCGGACAATGCACCCTACCACAAGACACATCTCCTCCTGGATTGGTTCGAGGAACACTCTATTGACTTTCGAGTGCTCCCTTAGCCCGCTAATTCGCCGGACATCAATCTAATCGAACATCTGTGGGAGGGTGCATGCTGTACCCTCTACCTATGACTCTCGAAACTCTGTGGACAGCGCTTCAAGCGGAATGGACTGTCATACCATCGGACACATACCGCGCACTTCGCGCGTCCATGCCACGACGCCTAGCAGCAGTTATAGCGATGAAGGTTTGCTACTCCTATTACTAAGCGGGTGGTCATAATTCAGTGATATGACTATGTATGTGTTTCAAAAGTGGGGGAAAAATGGCGTCGTATGAAAAAGCGAAATGTGTCTGTGAACAACCAATCTGCAGAGATTACATGCCATTGGGAAAGAAAGAACGTGCACTACTGGCGAAACTCTCTAGTATCAGCAGCAATAGTGCAACACCACTACGAGAATATCAGCGTGTGAAAGGATTGCGAACAGGACTTTTGACGGCGAAAGTTTATGAAAGATGATGCAGAAATTCGAAGAGACAGGGGACTTATGTGTGCCGCCCGTTCACCATACCTTAAACCATGTGAAGGGGCGGCTATGGGGAACGACGATCGTGTTTGTCATGGAGGCGTAAAGACCTTGCTAAACTGAAAGCCAACATCATTTGTCATGATGCAACCATTTTACGGGAGACACTTCGCGTTATTGTTGAGCGCGCTATCGTGCGCTTCCAGCATGTCATCAGTCCGCGCAGAAATGGGGAACTTTAATTACCTGATACATTCAGGGTGATCGAAAGGTCAGGAAAAACTTTAAAACTCAATAGTTCGCACACGAATGCAGATAAAAAGATTCTGTTTGCTCAGAAACGATTGAAATGAAGTAGGGTTTTTATTTTATTTGGTTTTTTTTTTCAGGAAAAAAAATTAATATTAGAATTGTTCTGTCTTTGGCCAACAGATGGCGCTGTCAGGCTATTTCTCAAATGCTGCAAATGCTATTTCGGAAACAGATAGTTCCTTCTCACGACAGTTAATCAGTAATCATTTCTAGTTGTTGCTCAATATTGAAAATTTTCGAGAAAATATTAAGTTCTAAGAACTATCAACTCTAAGAAAAGCCCGAACGATGGGATTTTTTTTTTACAAATTCCGACGGCTTCTCACTGATTTTCAGAAGAGGAAGACGCTTCCAGCAGTATGCGCACGACCATTTCGCGATATTTGAAATTATGATCAGGAAATTAGAAAGCCAGAAAAACATTACATTTTATAAAAAAGTGGTCCTCGAAGGTGGTGGCATCTAAGTTGTATGTCATCAAAATATTTTTGTTAATGATATTTACAAAATGATCAGTCTTGAGATAAATTTGCATGTCTTAATGTACGTCATTTATTACTATTTCGAGGCCAACAAGAAAAATACAGGCCTCGAAAGTGGAAAAGACAATCTTGGGTCCTCGCAACAACCCAACCTTCATTGTTTCTAACAAACGGATTGCTAACAGAAAATCACTGATTGTTAACATCCAAGATGGAACAATGAAAATGAAAATGAAATTAAAGTTTCTAGGTTTCGATAGGGTGGCGCTGCATGCGCAGTTGGGCTGAATTTTTCAATGGAATTCCCGCCCTATCGGGAGCTACAAATTTTAGCTTCATTCTTCAGTGGAGCTCGATGACCATTTATTTCTATAAGGGTAGTGCAAATAAAAACGAAAATTTGTGTTGGGGACGACGTGTAGGATCGTAGGTTTTTGTTTTTAACAAAAGGTTGCAAGTGTTGCATCACGTGAGAAAGAACGATAGCTCGCGCTTTGAAGCTCTGCAAGTGATCGCTTCGTCCCAACAACAAAACCCCCGAAAAAATCAAAGCAATCGCAAACAGCATGGGGAAGGTTTTCGCAAAGGCCCGATTTTACCGGATTTTCTTGAAAAAGACACCACAGTTAACGCAGCACGATATGGGGAAACATTGAAGGCACTGCGCGCCGCCATCAAATGCAAGCGTCCTGGACTTCTTACAGAAAGAGTGCTTCTTCTCCACGTTAACGTGCGTCATCACACCTCAAAAGCAACGGTAGTCCTCATCAAAACGGTCAACAGGGAAACAATGCAGCATCCACCTTATAGCCCTGACTTATCCCCATGTGACTTTCACGTGTTTGGGGATCTAAAGAAACATCCTTTCATTCCGGGTCCATTGCCTCATGAGCTCGGCGCCACGTGCGGTGCCTCCCATCGGCATGGAACAGTTGATACCGGGACTCGTCCTACTATAGGACGTTACGCCACCGCTGCAGTGTCCATCCAATCTGATTGGTGGCAAATGCACGCCTGAGTGTCCGATGACGCGGGGTTATCAGTGGAATCCGCGTAAGGTGACGTCTCCCATGCTCTTACGGATTGTCGACTGGGAGAAGTTTCTAGAGCGGTCGACGTTGAATTGGTCCATGATTTGTCGCAATATGGCACTCCTGTCTCTGTTGACCATTTTCGTCCCAGGGATCGCCGGTGACGGTCATCGAGGGTAGCTGGACACCCGATATAGTGTCTGTTGTGAACTCTTACGCCTTCCTCCAACCATTCTTGGTACACCCTCGTCTTATAGACACGATTGAACGTGTGAAGCCGAATTCATGCAGAACACCGAAATCGAACTTCCCATGCCACGTTCGAATGCCGTCAACTCACGACGACATTGTATTAAACATGAATCAAACACAGCCACTTCCTATAAGGTCTCTAATACAACTGCGCCGCCGCGTAGCCCTCCAGCGGACGTGGAACACACGTGGTGTCCGATCGCGAATCAGCGACCTGCTATCTCATGAGTTATTGTATATTGCTGGTTCGTACACATTGTTGGTGAGATACTTCCTATTTGTATGCCCTGCCATCATTTCGAATATCGATTATTATACAGGATGAGTCTGAAACCCTGTGCATGCGTACTCCTCATGGCCAAATAAGAAACAAACATCCTATCAATACGGGTCTGAAACCCAACCGTTAACGAGAAAAATGGCGTCCAAATGTGGGTGTCCCTGTGAAGTTGGCTGACGAGCGGGTCACGGAAATTGTCGATATTGGTCGCCAGTGCTTCCGTGTAGAATGCATAGAGGGCCGAGTTCACTGCAAGCGCGGCTTAGAGGGAAGCTATGCTAATCAATACTGACACTCTTGAGGAACGTTACATTTCTCCACGGGTGTACGACATGTTCACATACACGACCATTCATGTACTGTACAGACACGTTGTTTTGTACTGTGAAACGTGAGCCTGAAAATGGAGGGTGATTGATTATACCTTTAGTGAACTGGCGGATATGCATTTGTGTTACGAACGTGCGAATGGAAATGCTCACGAAGCCCGTCCTAACCTAAACCTCACAGGTGCAACCACATTTAGACGCCATTTTTCTCGTTAACGGCTGAGTTTCAGACCCATGTTGATAGGACATTTGTTTCTTATTTGGTCATGGGGAGTACGCATGCGAAGTTTGTGACAGGGTTTCAGGCTCATCCTGTAGATACTGTAATTATATTTTTCGAAATCTCATAATGATAGTGACCTTCCTGTTGCTTTGAAGATCAAGTATGCAAAATTTCATGAAGATCGGATTTGTAAAAACAAATCCACAAACAAACATTCATCTTACTAAGTTTCCATTTAAGTTTTCGGGTAATTAACTTTAATTCATTTTGAACAACAAAATTCCTGCTATTTTTTTATCCTCGAAATCCTTAAAAATCCTATCGGTCCTGGGCATTTCGGTTGTTATTTTCTTATGGTTTTATTTTTACTATTTTATTTTAAAAGTGACAAACGTCAATTTCACTATTCTTTTAGAGCTGGAAAGTCAGAGAGAGAAATTCCTGGCTTTTATCCATTACTAGCAGAGGACCCAGCGTTGCCCGGGATAATTACGCTTGTAGGTAAACAGAACAACCTCAAAAAGCTAAATTAAACCTCTAAATTGGTTAAATAATAATTCAGTCACTACAATATAGAGCGAAGGGACTATCCATTCTAAGAGAAATCCGAAAGACAGGAATTTATCTCTTAACTGAAAAAATCCATTCTAAGTGATATGCCGGGACTTGATTTACCGAAAAAAAATTTTTAAAGGCT
This sequence comes from Rhysida immarginata, assembly GCA_023313115.1. Classification (NCBI taxonomy): domain Eukaryota; kingdom Metazoa; phylum Arthropoda; class Chilopoda; order Scolopendromorpha; family Scolopendridae; genus Rhysida; species Rhysida immarginata. Next base: position 3,693,779 of record JAHWFO010004193.1, read on the forward strand.
CACAATGGAAGGATGCCTTCTAGTCTAAATAATTTTTTACTCACGTAATCTTACTTTAGATGTACACTTGATGTTGTTGCAATTTCTTTTCTTCTTTCGATGTCTTGAAGCAAAAATTGGCCATTCATCACTTTGCGTAGTCTAGCGGTCGCAAATTCTTCTATTTACTTGCTTACCATTTGCTCAATACAGCACGGAGCTAAAGGAGTGCTTCCTCTATCGTCTTCTTTCACTCTTTCTCAATAGTCTGCTAACTCATTATCTCCAGTTACTGATCATACTTAAAGATTTTCAAGAAATAGTTCAGTGCTAAGAATTCTCTTTTCTAAGAAAAGCCTGAATAACAGGAATTCTATGCATTGAATTCTATATTGCACAAACTTTGCCTTGCATTGTTGGTCATGAGATATATATTGTTGGTCCGTACAGAGTGTTTGTGAATTGCGTGTTGATACCATTGTTGATACTTATTGTTGCAAAAACTTTGTCTTGCATTGTTGGTCATGAGATATTTCTCATTAATATGCCCTGCCATAACCATGAATATCGATTTTTTATCAATAATTATTATTTTTTCGAAATCTGAGGTAGACAGTGACCTTCCTCATGCTTTGAAGGTCATGTATGCGAAATTTTATCAAGATCGGAATAAAACTGTAGATTTGTATAAAAAACAAACAAACAAACATCCTTCTTTATATATACAGGGTGTAAATTTTAAGTTGACAAAGCAGAATAACTCGAAAAATAAGCTTCACACGAAAAAATGCGTA